>SJYB01003774.1:107165-117953 GCA_006408585.1 Antidorcas marsupialis
ATGGCCCTTGACATTCTCTCATTCTTAATATTCCTATTTGTAAGTTATAAAGTTTGATAAATACCTGAACATATTAGTATTTGTAGATGAATTATTGTGTATAAATTATAGCTTTCTTGCACCTGACAGTAAACCATAAGGCAAGTTTTCAATCTCTTTTTAAATTTTATCTCTATAAAGAAATCAATTTATTTTGGTCAGATTGCAGAGCTTCATAGTTAGGGAACTGTATGATAAATTAGAATTCTAAACATAATTATATATATATATGTATGTATAAATTCCTGCAACAGAAAAGTTTTGACAGTATCGAGATATTTTAAATAATCACTTCCAAGTTGTATTGTCACACCCGAACTGTTTTAACAAGTATCCTAATCTTGAGATAAATTAAATTTAAGCAATGAAGATGCTGACAATTAGTTCATATATTTCATATGTCAAAGGAGAGAGAAAAATTAGGTTACATCTGGTTAAAAATAAATTACACTGGTTAAAAATTATTGTTATTGAAAATATGTTATAGGTACCCTATAACATTAATCATTAAGAGGATAGGTAATGTCCCTAAGATAACCCTGGTTTAACAGTTATAGAGCACAGCTCTAATGAGGCACATTTGAAATCTCCTCAGAATTGTTTGCTCTTTTTAAAAAAAGAATTTTAATTTGGAGGATAATCACTTTACGATATTGTGATGATTTTTGCCATCCATCAGCATGAATGGGCCACAGGTATACGTGTGTCCGCTCCCTAAAGAAACTTTAGCCCATGGCAGAGAGGTCTTATAAATATATGAAAGTCACTGGCGCATAGCAGATTGTGATCAATCAGTTTATTCCACCTGCTGACATACCCACCTCTTACAGAAGAGTAGTTTCGTCTCAACCACAGAACTGGCTACTTTTGCCGGAGGGGATGGGAAGGGGGTGGAAAGGAGAGGGAACATTTAAAGCAGTAGGTGACCCTCACCTTATTGGGAGAGTTTCCACGCTCTCTGCACGGACCCATCACAACAAGCCTCCAAACGGTGAAACCGGATGAGTGAAAATAGTGGCCCCCGATGCAGCCAGAATATTCTCTCCCAAGTACAAGAATACGATCAGTGGGAACCATAAGGGCTCACTGGAACCTTGCCGATACCGTTAGTTTAACCTAAAAGCAAGACCGCGGTGGAGTCCACAGTGATGGCTGTGGATTAACGTCACGGGCAGAATCTCCAGCTCCTCCCGCTTCTTGCTTCCCCCGCCCCCGCCCTCCTCCAGTCGCTCCCGGCCCCACGCCCCTCCCGTCTCTCGACACTTTGCAATGAGAGACCCCAAAGTTTAGGTTTAGCCCTTGACGCTGAAGACAGGAAGGTGCCACTTGCTTATTACTCAGCTGGATGTGTCATTGTGGATGCAAGTTAGTTAATTAAACTCCTTATTTGTGACGTCCTGCTGCTGCTGCTGCTGCTAAGTCGCTTCAGTCGTGTCCGACTCCGTGCGACCCCATAGACGGCAGCCCACCAGGCTCCCCCGTCCCTGGGACTCTCCAGGCAAGAACACTGGAGTGGGTGCCATTTCCTTCTCCAGTGCATGAGAGTGGAAAGTGATCACCCAGTCGTGTCCGACTCTTAGCGACCCCATGGACTGCAGCCCACCAGGCTTCGTCCTAGGGTATGAAATTTTGGGGATTGGGGCCTTTCTTTGGCAAAGACCACATGGAGCAACGGCATTGTCTCTGTAATCACAGACTAGTTCTGTGATCTCTAGGGCGCTCTGGCCTCAGGGCAATTCCATGTGACTCAGGCACATTTCATGGCTATTTGGTGAAAACTGGATTTCACGTCACCTTCATCATTGATGACTGAAGCTGCGAATTCCTTCCGTCGTTTGCTGTTTCTGTTTTCTTAATCCTCTGCTCGGATCTTCCATTTCTGTTCTTCGTTCTGTTGACCTGAATGAATCAAAATGCTCGTGTGGTAGAACTCAACTTTTCATGAATTAGATATTGCATAACGTGAAATTTGCTCTTCATAGAAGTAAACACAGGTTAAACAGAAAATTCAGAAAAAAATGGATCTCTATAATCCCAATAGTCAGAGATCACCGTGTTTTATTTATTTACTTTAAACGACGGGTGTACCTCCCCGTCCGCTGCGATGAGGAAGCCTGCTCGCCGAGGCAGAGGGCACACGTGCCGCGGCCTCGGGCACACGGCGCCTGCTCGCCCTGCCTCCCGCCTCTTCCACTGCGCGCTCATCTCGGGGTGCACTGTTCTACTCCACCGCCCCCTTGCCGCATTTTTTTTTTCTTTCTTTCTGAAGTGAACTGAAACTGGGGGAAATGTTACCTCAGCATCTCAGACTGATGTTTCATTTGTTTTCATGAAAAAAAATTTTTTTGGAGACTTAGGTCATTTGTATATTTGTGAACTTTGTTTTCCAGTCTTTTACTCGCTCTTTGTTTGAATTTCTTTTTTCCATTTTATTAATTTTTTAAAAAACTGTTTGTTTTGTATTGGTGTGTATCTGGTTAAAAATACTGTGATAGTTTTCAGGTAGACAGGAAAGGGACTCAGCCATATATACACATGTATCCATTCCCCCCGATTCCTCCCATCCAGGCTGCCACATGGCACTGTGGTTTGTTTGGATCTGATTAATTAAAAAAAATCAGTGTATGCATCTAGAACATTTCTCTTTCATTTTTTAATCTCCTGGTACCCTGCTAAGTTGCTAAGTCGCTTCAGTCGTGTCCAACTCTGTGCAACCCCGTAGACGGCAGCCCACCAGGCTCCCCCGTCCCTGGGATTCTCCAGGCAAGAACACTGGAGTGGGGTGCCATTTCCCCCTCCAATGCGTGAAAGTGAAGTCCCTCAGTCATGTCCTGGTACCCTAGCCCTCCTAATAAACCTCTGCAACTTTATTTTTCTTTATCCTTTTCCTTGATCAGTCTTCTATAGTTTCTTTTAACCATCTTCACATTTTTGTTTCATCCTTCTGAACCTGAGTGCTTTGGACAGAATCCACCAGTGAAGTCAGAGGCGGGGAGGGGATTACTGCTTTTGATTCCATTTCCCCATTTTCACCTTCAGCCCCCGTTTGTAGCTTGCGTTACGCGTGTCTGCATATCCTGCCTGTACCCCTGCATGCATCTTTATTGGTATATATGATGTGCACAGATGTGCACACATACACCCACCCCATGCACACGTATATACCATGGCTCCTGGCAGTATGGTGTGTGTATATATTTACGTATATGCGTGTGCGTTTATGTACACACAGTAATGGGCGGGGGAGTTGGCAGGCTCAGACGGTATGATTTGGGGTGTGACTCACGTGTTTGTTTTCTCCTTCCTGCATCTCCTGTGACCATGATGGAACACAACAGAAGAGCCCTCTGCCCCGACTTCAGGGGGCCCCTTACCTGCTCCCACCACTGCATTCTCACCCGCAAACATCTCTGAACGAGGAACAGACTCCTCAGAGACCTCACCTCCTGCAAGTCCAGACAGTCTCACCACGAAAGCACCCCTGACCTCTTGGGAAAATGATAGTACTGCTGTGACAGGTTGGCAGAGATTAACTGACGTGGGATTAGGGAAACTCGTCTCTCTCGCTCTCTTTTTAAAGTTATCAGAACAGTTTGCCTTTAGATTCTGTGTTCAGTGTCTGTGTATGTGATGTTGCTGAAGCGTGTGAAGTGTAGAACCTCTAGGTTTTAGTGGAATGTTGGTGGACTAAAGTCGCGAAGCCTGTTGTTGGGGAGAAGGGGAGAGGGGGAAGCCCCCTAGGTAATACGGGTGTGGGCATGGATGTGGGGGTGGGTTCTGAGTGTCCTCTGGCTCACGTACCGCCTCATTTTCCTGGATCCTGCTTACCTAGACTTTCTGTAGCCCTCCAAGAGTCAGAATGTCCCCTTTCAGGTTGTCAGTCTTACCATCTCTGGCTTTTTCCCCAAAGTAGAGCTTTTCTTGGTTCAGTCCCAGGTTCTCAATATCAGAAAATCACTGGAGACAGACCTTTAATTTTTTTTTTTTTAAATCACACTGAAGGTTAATAATACAGCTTTGTTCTTGGATTTCTTCCAGGGATTCTTGTTTTTTTGTTTTTTTAATTATTTAATTAGGGTCGTGAGTCCCAACAGTAGAATTTAAGACAGCAGGGCCATGCTGGTGGCAAAGTGGCGGAGTGCGTGGGAGGTGCTTCTGCCGGGGAAATCTCTGAGGTTCCTAGAACCTGGGGACACCCGTGAGCTGCTGGGTCTCTGTTCACTGTCAGGTTTGCAAGTGTATCTGCCACATAAACCGACCATCCTGAGGACTGTTCCTGCTTTTTGCCTTAATAACGTGCTGGGTGCCAATTTCTGAGGCAAACTGCTTAATAGACCTGCTCTGATTAAAGAGAAGAAGAAATTTATTTGTTCAATTAGGTCATCAGTCTTAGCTTGGGTAGCGCCGTCACAGACCCGTGGTCCGCAGCACACACAGGGTTTTGAGTACCATCCCAGTGATGTTTATTGGTTGTCGTAAGCAGTTATATCAATTGCAGTAATTTATATTTAATCTTTATCCCACCTTCCCCTGCAACCGCAGGGCAGGCATGGTGCCTGGGACCTACCTAAACATGGCAAGCATTCAAATTCCTTTTCACAAAAGGAATGTGGGGATGAGGAAGCTGATGTCTAGTTTCCTGCTAAACTTTTTAATGGCTGAGTAACAGCACAGTGCACAAAGTTTTCTATTTCAGAGATTCCCTAGTTTATCTCTCTCTCACACACACCATTACTACTTTTTATTTCCACAATTTCCCCCCAAAGCCATTAACGCCAGAGATTTATGTATGAAGCAAAGCTTGATTAAAAAAAAGGTTTAAAAGGAAATGGATTGGACATAGGATGAATTCTTTACAAATACTAACTTGCTCTGGCACAATAATACTAATGGTGAAATTAGCATGAAAATCTTCATATGCTTTCAAACAAAACACAGTTTCTTTTCTGAAGAAGAATCTCGGCAATAATCAAATTATTATTTTGAAGTATTAAACCGTTCCTTTGGGATAAAAATTATGACAGGCAATCCACGAGATTTAAACAGCCACCCCATTTCACTGACTCCAGCTACCGTGGAAACTTTTCCAGGCAAGAATACTGAAATGGCTGCCATTTCCTTCTCCAGGGGATCTTCCCTACCCAGGGATTGAACCTGTGTATCTTGCATCTCTTGCCTTGGGAGGATTCTCCACCACTGGGCCACCTGTTGTCGTTCAGTTGCTAAGCTGTGTTTGACTCTTTGTGACCCCATGGAGCCCCCTGGCAAGCCCTAAAAAGATCTGGAGATTTAGCAAATCCACAGATTCAAAAATTGTGGCTGGAAGGACTTTTTTCCGAGATGCTTCCCATCCACGAATGAAGGCAGGGGTGATTGTCACACAGACTTGTTTGCTTTGTTCCATCAGGGACTTCTGTCCTGGTGGCTACATCCACTAGTGAAAAATCTATTAGGATCAATTAACCTCATCAAAATTGTGATTGCCACTCCTATGCCATCTCTGAGATCACTCCACCAGGAAGAGTAGGTTCCCTTGAAGAGGGAAGATCATGGATGTCTGAACCGGGAAGAGTGAGGGCTCTCAGGACGCCCTGAGGACTAGGGACCCTCGGGGGGGACAGAGAGAATGAGCTAGTGAGGGGGAGGAGAAATAGGTGCGCAGGAAGCCTCAAGCCAAGCCTGCCTGATTTCAGAAGGGCCAGTCCTGTGCCTGCCGGTGTTTTGAAGGCTTAAAAAAACCCAAACCAACCAAGTTTCCACTCTTCTTGTTTTATGGGAAGCTTCTTCTGAGGATCTGGAACTGAAGAATGGATGTTTACGTTCTCCATTCTGGAGCAGCTTTAGTTAAATTCAGGGGTTAAGGGGCTTCTGGAGCCTGAGCTGAGAACTCAGACCCAGAATCTGGGAAAGGTGCGCACTCAGTTCCGGCAGGAATGGATGTGTGTGATGGGAGGGAGCCTGCGTGCTCAGAGCCATCGGGGGACGTGCACGTGTGTGTCACACACTGACACCCCCAGCATCTAACTGCAGAAGCGCAGCCAACCTCATACCCTTGAGCCAGTGACCCCAGTGGTCAGTGCAGTGAAGCCACCACCAAGGTCAACCAGGAGCTAGCCCGAATTTTGTTTCTGCCAAGACAAGGAAGCATCTGGTTACCACTGAGTGATTACTCGTTGCTCCCCTGTGCTGTGCTTCTGGGTGAAGTGTGTGTGCGTGTGAGTGAGTGTGTCTGGGGTGGGGGATGTGTGACACGCGGTGGGTGCTCTGAACCTTGACAATGAGGCGTCTGAAGGAAGTTCACGGTGGGCTTTCATCGGCGGCCAGCCTTGATTCTACATCGATGAGCTACATCCATGAGCTCGTCCGTGATTGGAAACCCAGTGGGCGGCTGTCAGTGTTCTTGGTCTCGAAACCAGTCCAGTTTCCCCTGGCAAGGGCAGCCGCCATCCTGAAGGGAACATCGTGACCCTCAGCTGGAAGAAAAAAGTACCCAGTCCCGCAAAGGTGCAGGCGAGACCCCCCGCAGCCCTGTTTTCAGAAAATCAGGAGGGAGCATCCGCACCGCGGGCTTCCTCCGCCCCGAGGCTCCGGGCAGGGCTCGCGGGCAGGTCCTCCGCGGGGACCTCACCGCAGCCTTCCACCTTCGGGCTCGCTTCCGCCTCTGCGGCCTCTGCCCCGCCAGCAGCACCCACTCTGCATTTTCAAAACCCATGGTATCCCCCACCCCCGCCAGGAAGCGAGGCCTCCCCGGGTGGGAGGGCAGATCCAGACTTTCTCTCCAGGTCCCAGATGCCTCGTTTATTCCTGCTGCTGAGTCTGCTGCTGCGCGCGGGCTTTGTCCAGCTCGGAGAGGCCAGGGCTCCTTTCTAGATGGGGGCGTCTCCTTGCGGCGGCTCCTCCGGTTGCAGAGCTCTAGGGCGCGGGGGCTTCCGTAGCTGCAACTCTGGGCGCTAGAGTGAGGCTCCGCAGCGGCGGTGCGCGGGCTCGGCTGCTCCTTGGCGTGTGGGGTGTTCGCAGAGCAGGGATGGAACCCAGTGTCCCCTGCAGCGGAAGGAGGATTCGTTACCCCTGAGCCACCAGGGTAGCTCCCCCCACCCCACCCCGGTGCTTTGACAGCGTGAGTTGTGACGCCCTTCAAGTCATCTCTCCCGCGTGCCGCGCTGGTTTGCAGACGGGTAGCTGGTGATGCTGCAGGAGTGCTTGAGCGTTTGCTGCCCGGCCTTGGCTTGGTCAGTAGGCGATGCTCCGCGGGCCGTGGCCCTGCGCCTGCCGGGCGGGGACGCTGATGGCCTTTGTGATTGCAGGTGCCCCAGGAGAAGGGACCACGGCCAGCTTGCCTGCAGACCCCGCCGCCCCACCAGCCACCTCCCGCAGCCCTGCACTCAGCAGCACGGCTGCCTCACTTCCACTCACCTCCAACTCGACCACCCAAGATAAAGCCTCACCTCCACTCACCTCCAACTCAACCACCCAGGATAAAGCCTCACCTCCACTCACCTCCAACTCAACCACCCAGGATAAAGCCTCACCTCCACTCACCTCCAACTCAACCACCCAGGATAAAGCCTCACCTCCACTCACCTCCAACTCAACCACCCAGGATAAAGCCTCACCTCCACTCACCTCCAACTCAACCACCCAGGATAAAGCCTCAGGTTTGACCATGATGCCTTAGGCATGTTAGATGCTGGATCAGGAAATGGAAACTTGAGACCTTTAGGCAGCTGTTTTATTTCACACCCAACAGGGCTCAGTGGGTTTCCTGTTTTACAAATTTTCACACATTGGTACTAAATTAGGCAACAAAACCTTACCAGTAAGCTTCCGCTGGGCATGTTTTATTTTGTTATTTATTTTATAAAAGTTCATGGCAAAGAAGAAAGGTAACAAGCTTTCAGTCCCATAGCCCTGAGATCAAATCCAGCCTCTTTAACGCTCTAGTTGACTTCAGGAGAGTTGCTCCTACTTTCTCTGTGTCTGTTTTTCACTTCTTGTAAAAAGGGGTATAAAAATACTCATTTCATAGGATTGATGTGAGGGTGGGATATGTAAAAAGCCTGGTATGAGATGAATAATACAAAAAGGTAACCGGGATCCTCGTTAGTGTAATACTTAGAATAAGGAGAGTTGTAACAGAGTGAGAAGCAATTGGAGGGAGACTGCACACGTCAGAATTACACCAAGGAAGAGTTTCTTCTCAGCATATACAGTATCTGGTTCCAGTGGTATGAACTCTTAGTCATCTTAAAGGGCCACACGTAGATAAATCTTTGACTTACTTTCTTATTTTAGCAACAAGCCAGCGTCCATTCAAATGAGGAGGAAGCCTCTAGCAAAGATTCCTTTAAGAAATTATCTTCGCTGAGGCGTTTTCCCCTCGCCCACCGATAGGACAAGCTCATTAACTGTGACCCTCTGTTCATTTCCTTGCAGATGAGCAGACCACGAACCCTGCACTGACCCCTGCATCCAGCGTTAGCCCTGCAACCGCTCCCTCAACCATAGGTGACAACCTGACCCCCAGTCATGCAGTCACCCCACCACCACGCACCTGGGACACGCTCCCTGAAGGCACTGCCTGGGCCCCATCTACCCCAGGCTCTTTCTTCAAGATGTCCACTTGAGTGCCCTAATCCTGGCACCGTGGAGGGGCAGTTAGTCCAAAGCGCTGATCCGTGTCTGCAGTGCCAGAGCCGCTGAGATCTGGGCCTGTGTCACTGTGATAACCTATCGCATCCCGGTCGTAGCATTCCCCTCGGGTGTGAACTTAATGAAAATGCGTAGAGATGACCAGCTAGCTATACCAGGACTTTTAAGAGTGGATTTCGGTCTTGGTATGAAACAGAACAGTTCTCTCAGTGGGAGGCTCCGTATCAAGAAGTCAGTGGCAGGGGAGCCTCAGCATTCTGGGGCGGGGGGTATGGAGACAGAGGTGAGGGGGCCTCCATGTGGGAGTGAACGCCCAGGAGTTGGCAGAGTCTGCGATGGGTCAGCCAATCAGAGTCTGCCGGGCGCTGTTCCTGCCTCAGTTTCTCCATCTCCAAGACCAGCCTAGCAGGGATCTCGTATCTTCCACAAGCCACATTTCTGTCCTGTTTGTCAGTTAAATATATACGCTCACACAAGACTTGTCTCAATGGATGGACAGATTTTTTACCCTGAGTCTAGTATATGGGCAAAGAGCTTACAAAAGTAAAACCAGAGCATGGGCAGCCCTTACCTATTTTCCGATATTTTTTGCAAATGAAGTGAAGTGGCTCAGTCGTGTCCCACTCTTCGGGACCCCATGGGCTGTAGCCCACCAGGCTCCTCCATCCATGGAATTTTCCAGGCCAGAGTACTGGAGTGGGTTGCCGTTTCTTTCTCCCGGGGTTCTTCCTGACCCAGGGATCGAACCTGGGTCTCCCACATTGCGGGCAGACGCTTTATCCTCTGAGCCACCAGGGAAGACATTCTTTGCAGAGATGCAAACTGAACTCTCTAGGGTTATAACTATATAAACCTCTTTTGAGATTAATCAGGGAGATAAAGACTTTAAAAATGCCTCTGGCTGCTTGAATAGTCAGCCACATCACCATTCCATAATCAGATGTGTGTCAAAAAGTCTTAATATTGTATTATCACGATTGGGCTTATTAGGTAAATTCATGAAAATGTTTTATGGGGCTAGCTCCTTGGTTTACAACCTTTGAGGTTTTGAGATCCAAACATGGGACTAGGCACTGCAAACTCTGGCTTTTCTGTTAAATCTAATTTGGTAGATTCTACAGTTTATGAAGATGAAACATTGTAAACCACCCTTCCCCCAAATGACTAAGGTCAGAGATATCCTACAAGTTGATTTTAATCATCTGCATTCTCTTTTTTTCTTTCAGCTCCCACTAGTACACCTAAGCCATCATGTGGTAAGTTTGTCTACCTAGAGGCAACGCATATCGCTTTAATGATTTCATTCTTTATTTCAAGTTTCCAAGACCCCTGCTCCCTCACCCCAGCAAAATAAACTCAGTGGCTGTAACTTCTAACCAATGATTAGCTCCAGCCCTTAAGAGCCAGAGTCCTTCAGGGTGAGAAGTTTGATGTCCTGTTCAGACCCGGATTTGAGGACCAGGATCAATCATTACCAGCTAAACAGCTCCGGTGGAGCCACTTACGCTTACTTTGGGTGTTTAAAGTGGGGTGACAGCAAGCTTGTTTTGGGGTTGGGGGAGGATTCCGTGTGTAATGATAAATGTGGAATGTGAATAGCACCTTCAAGGCTGATCAAGAAGAAAAAGTCTCCCCTGTCTCTCTGTCTCGCTAGGGTTCTCCTCAAAGCAGATGTGTGAAGACAGTTTGTATTTGTCCTTCTCCTATCTTCTTCCTCTGTTCTCAGTGAAAGCAGAATCCTTCACGACCCGGGCTCATGCACTCCACGTGTTTCTAAATCTCACCGCCGGAGTCCCTGCTTTCAGTAACTCTTCACATTCAGTGCAAACACCAGCTTTCCTGTGTTTGCTCAATTGATATGATCCTTCATGATCAGATTCCTCTTCACTTAAGTAACACGGAAATACTCATTGTTGTGTTTCTCAACCTTTTACTTTGTTTTAGAGTCCAGCTGATTGTGATAGTTTCAGGTGGACAGCAAAGGGGTCCAGCCATCCATACACATGTATCCATTCTCCCCTCCCCTCAACCCCCGCTCTCCCCCATCCAGGCTGCCGCATAACACTGAGCAGCGTTCCCGGCACTGTACAGCCGGCCCTC
>SJYB01003774.1:120040-178340 GCA_006408585.1 Antidorcas marsupialis
AGCAAGAGTGGGGTGTTGTGTGTGGATTGTGGGGAGGCGGGGGGAGAGGAAGCTGGCGGCTCAGGTGGGGGGGCGGTGAGTGGGAGGCGGGGGACGAGGCGTGCTGCTCTCCTGACCCAGTGAAAATGGTGACCTGGGAGGAGCCTTTTGTCTTCATCCCTTACTCGCCTCCCTGTACCTCTTTACGGCGTGGTTTGTGTCAACCAGTTATAATCTACTCCTCTGAGCGATTATTCAAGAGCTTCTTTTCTCTCCTCAATTGAATTCAAGTCATTTAATATATATATATTTATACATTATATGTATATACATATATGCATACATTATACATATATACACATCAATCAGTTCAGTTCAGTTCAGTTGCTCAGTCGTGTCCAACTCTTTGTGACCCCAGGAATCGCAGCACGCCAGGCCTCCCTGTCCATCACCATCTCCTGGAGTTCACTCAGACTCATGTCCATCGAGTCCGTGATGCCATCCAGCCATCTCATCCTCGGTCATCCCCTTCTCTTCCTGCCCCCAATCCCTCCCAGCATCAGAGTCTTTTCCAATGAGTCAACTCTTCACATGAGGTGGCCAAAGTACTGGAGTTTCAGGTTTAGCATCATTCCTTCCAAAGAAATCCCAGGGTTGATCTCCTTCAGAATGGACTGGTTGGATCAATACACATATGTATATATTAATTGATATATTAATTAATTGTAAGTGTGTCTAGAATAAAGGTTTCCCAGGTGGCTCAGTGGTAAAAGAACTTATCCGCTGCTGTAGCAGCCATGGGTTCAGTCCCTGGGTCAGGAAGATCCCCTTGGGGAGGGCATGGCAGCCCGCTCCAGGATCCTTGCCTGGAGAATCCCAAGGGCCGAGGAGCCTGGCGGGCTACTGTCCATGGGGTCGCAAAGAATCGGACACGACTGAGCGCATATGCGCATGTCTAGAATATCTTGGGGGAGATACAAAGTCAAAGATTTGATGTTTGTGGAAAACAAAAAGTACTTTCACACAAAAAAATTAAAAAAGGGAGTTATAGTCACGTTAGGGGGATCCAGCTGGTTTTGGTGCCTCAGCGACTGCTGGGAAAGAAAAGGGGCTAAGGTGCTATGTGGACTTCGGCGACGCTACCTTCACTAAATGTGTTTTCAAAACGAGACTTGGGAGCTGTTTAAGTTTGTTAAACCTCTTACATCTTTTATTAATTCAAGATCATTGATTTACTTATTAACATTTATGTAGGCTAAACGTCTGATGTTTTTGAAAAAGAAAACTTATTTAACTTACTTTAAAAAAAATATTACTGAAATAAATGATCAAATAAAAACAGAAAGTGACAATTAAAAAAAAATGCATCACCCAGAGGGAATCCCACATGCTCTGTGTAATGACCATTCAATGAAAATAATCAAAGAGTAAAGGAAAAACTGAAAATATAAGTAAGAATACAAAATGAAGCCAGTCTTTTAAAATGTGCAAAAGATGAAATTTTATCTAGATTTTTGCTTGGGTTCTACTTTTTAAAAGTAGTATAAATTTTAAATGAATTAGCATTACATATATTGGTAGCATTTCATTTAGAATTTACGCTACTTTTAAGAAATAGAACCCAAACAAAAATCTAAAAAAAATAGAATAAAGATTTAAGAAATGCAAAATCCTGAGAATTATTCAACTTTTCAAAAGTAATCTAAATTCTTGCCAGATTCTGTATCATGAATGTAATTTGAATAACTGTCACTGAGCATACGGCACACATTATGGAATATTAATCATCCATTTTTGTATCTTTTTTCTGACAGATCCTGATCAGTTTCAGCTGATAAACTGTGTGGAACCTAAAGAAGCAGCTACTTCCCTTTGTTTACATTGGCAAATTAAAGAATTTTCCTATAATGAACCAGTCGTGTGTGATGAAAATAAAATTGAATACAAATTTCAATGTGGTAAGAATTTAACATTGATCGGAGAAGGGTTTTTCTTTTTTTCCTATAGTGGGAAGTTTCTCTAAATATTATCTAATGGTTCCTTCCTCCCTCCTTTCATCCACTCTCAACCTCTCTCCCTCTCTCCCTTGCACAGTCCATGACACGTTTGGAATCGAACACTTATATTCTTTATACCACTCAAACTCATAAAAGAGACAAATACTTCACTGGAAGAATACTTTTTGAAATAGCAGTATCATTTTTATTGATAAGCATTTTTTTGGCAACAGTACACAGGAAGCATTGCTGAAGAGATGATCAGAGAAGAGTTTAAAAAGTTAGGACACACATACTCTCAGCATGAGTGGGAAAGCGAGCAATTTCATGCGATTCCACGAGTTCCTTTGTCAGCCTTCCATCAACAACACTCATAAAAAACTGCCAGAAGACTTTTACAAAGGAAAGTAAGAAAAGAAAAATCAGTGCTGCAACGAATATGAGTTGGTGTTCATGGAGGGGTATACTTCAGACAGGATTTCTTTTTAATAATTAATGACTTCATACCTTTTAATTTTTTTCATTTGAGTTTATTGGGATGAAATCTCCCTCCCTTGACATAAAGCCACCTGCTAGGCCGTATGTGGCAAGACACACAGACGAAAATACACACTCTCACAGAGGGTGGAGTGTGAGATTAGTTATAGACATCATGTTTCGGGGAAGATGTACAGCTTGGATATGAGCGGGATGAGGAAAGCAGGAGCAAACGTATGCCAGAGTGACGACATAACCATGATCTCAGGTATCCACAAGATAAAGGCTGACTCAAATGCAGTCTCAACTCTGAACAGAGAACGATGAGCTAACACCTCATTTCTTCAGTTAAATTAGACACTCTCAAGTTGAGTTCTACTTACCAGTGTTTTCTTTAACAATGACTGTGGCAAAATTACACATTATTGCAGCAGATCTCTGGATCTTTTACTTACTGTTTTGACCATTTGCATAGGTTTTTTTTATCTAATAGATATTAACTATAGATATAAAACCAAAGTGAAATTTAAGTGTGATATATTACATTCATATACTCATATGCAATACTTATTTTTTTTAGATGGCTCTCCTAACATTGGTGATGAAATAACATTTAAAGTGAGTGACCTTAAACCCAGAACTAATTATACTTGTAGTTCACAAGTATTCTATAATCGACAGCTTCTTACTAGCCAAAATAAAACTATTGAAACAGATTTTGAAGGTGAGTATATTGCTTACATTTGCATGTTAAATTTCTTTTCCTTTTATAGTCTTATGATTCTTTGAGAATCATAGAATATGATATTATGAATTTGGAGAAAGGGTTTCACAAAGAGGCACTGTGTCCATTTTAAAGTGAGAATTTAGAAATAAATGACAGAGAATCCAAACCTCCATGAAAGTTTTGCAAACTGTAGGCTGCTGTGAGGTGCAGGTGGAAACAAGACTGGGAGGTAAGTGACATGCTTGTTCACACAGTTCCCATTGCGTCCTCCTTCCCGTAGCAGCCTCCTCCTATTGGTGCCTCCTGCCTCATCAGGGCCACTTTCAAATCCTGCCTCTCGCAGGACTAAGGTGAGCACAGAAGCTAATGAGAAGAAGCAGTGTTAAAGCAAATTGTTGACAGCGAAATAATAGTTGTTACTTCTGAGAAGCCAGCGACATAAATAATAACAAGATTATTATAACAATTGAAAATGTAGCAATTGAAAAATAAAATTCTGGAAAATAACAGCATCTGGAAGATGGCAGGGAGAAGGAATCGAAAAGTTCTAAAACTTCAGTCATATTTAGTGGAAGTAGAGAGATTAGTAGAAATAAAGCCTCTCAATGAAAGTGAAATGGAGAATGAAAAAGCTGACTTAAGATTAAGATCATGGTCTCTGTTCTCATCACTTCATGGCAAATAGATGGGGAAAAAATGGAGACGATGACAGACTTTTCCTGGGCTCCAAAATCACTTCAGATAATGACTGCAGCCATGAAATTAAAAGATGCTTGATCCTTGGAAGAAAAGCTATAATGAGCCGAGACAGTGAATTAAAAAGCAGAGACATCACTTTGCTGACAAAGGTCCACATAGTCAAAGAGATGGTTTTTCCAGTAGTCAGGTACAGATGTGAGAGTTGGACCATAAAGAAGACTGAACACCAAAGAATTAATACTTTCAGACTGTGGTGTTGGAGAAGACTCTTGAGAGTCCCTTGGACTGCAAGTAAATGAAACCAGTCAATTCTAAAGGAAATCAACCCTGAATATTCATTGGAAGGACTGATGCTGAAGCTGAAGCTCCAATACTTTGGTGACCTGATGTGAAAAGCCGACTCATTGAAATAAACCCTGATGCTGGGAAAGATTGAGGGCAGGGGGAGAAGGGGATGACAGAGGATGAGATGGTTCGATGGCATCACTGACTCGAGGGACGTGAGTCTGAGCAAGCTCCGGGAGAGCGTGAAGGACAGAGAAGCCTCGCGTTCTGCAGTCCAAAGAGCTGAACACAACTGAGTGAGTAAACAACCGAGAGACTCCAGTTGGCGTCAGAAATTCCCTCGGAAAACGTGTCAGTTGTGAGGCAGTTTATGAACAACCACTAAGAATGTGAAGGGCAGATAAAGAGATGACCCTGTGTATAATCAGTAGAAGAAAGTTGTAGAATAAAAGATGTTCTGCATGTTAAAGGAGGAAAAGGAGAAAGGAGGAGGAACGGGAGGAGGATGAGGAGGAGAAGAAGAAAAATGGGGAGGGGAGGGGGAGGAAGAGGAAAGACGTGCAGAGATGGGGAGAGAAGAGGCTACTAGTAAGCGGTAGGCAAAAGGGCAGAAATGTCAAAGCATGTCAAAAGTCGGACTTTCCTCATAGCTCAGTTGGTGAAGAATCCGCCTGCAGTACAGGAGACCTGGGTTCGATTCCTGGGTTGGGAAGATCCCCTGGAGAAGGGGAAGGCAACCCACTCCAGTGTTCTGGGGAAATCCTGGCAAATCCCATGGCCAAAGGTGCCTGGCGGGCTGCAGTCCATGGGTTCGCCAGAGTCGGATGCAACTTAGCGACTAAACAAACCACCTATCAAAAGTTAGTTTAAAGAAAATGGTTTAAATTTACCTTCAGAAGCAAAGGCGTTCAGACTTGAATAAAGTAAAGACATACTTGAGGGGAGTTTGTACCTTAAGTAAGATCAAGTGGTAATTTATGGGAAGTTTTATCACTTAGCTCCTGTTGAATGAAATCAATGGAGAGTGCTTGGAAAAGAACCAGAAAAAAAAAACCAAAGATATTAGAAAGAAGAAAATAACAAAGCCTGGAGTACAGATTATTGAAAAAAGAAACAAGCAAAAATATCAGGAATTTACTAATCAGTTTGAAAGGTTGGTTTTGAAAAGAATAATAAAATAGACCTCTAGCAAAACAACCTTCCCCCATGCGTTAACAAAAGGACATTAAAAATACAGTAGAAATTTCACAGATTATAAAGAATCTTATACCCAATATGAAAAGTTAGATACAATGAATAATTTTCTAGAACATACAAATCATGAGCATTTGCCTAGGGGAAGAGTTAGAAGATTAGACTTAAAATTACAGTCTAATACCTCTTCACTCACTTCACACTCCCAGACTGTTTACCTTACCTGCCCTTTAAAAAAGAAAAACCGGAAAGGTAAGCTTACAGTTTCTGTCCTATCCAAACTACCCCACAGTATAGAAAACATGTAAATCTATCAACTCGCTTTGATTGTTGTTATGTGGATACCAAACATGCACAAAGATGAGGCCACTGCAAGCCAGTCTCTTTCATGGACGTAGGTGCTGAATAGTAAATGAATTCCTCTAGTACATTATTATAAGACATGTAGCTGCAAAAGAAGACACACAGAAGTGTTATATGCTCAGCTGTGTCCGACTCTTTACAACCCCATGGGCTGTAAACTGCCAGGCGCCTCTGTCCGTGAGATTCTCCAGGCAAGAATACTGCGGTGGGTTGCCATTCCCTTCTCCAGGGGATCTTTGCAACCCAGAGATTGAACCCAGATCTGCTGCACTGCAGGCAGATTCTTTACTTTCTGAGCCAAATGATCCCTAAAGAAAAAGTAACAAGAGCAGGTATCTTTCTTATAATTTCATCTTTGATTCATAGGTAATCAGATTATGACTATTAACAATGCATGCTAATAATATGAAAAATTGTTTCTCTATGTCTTGTTTTTTTTTTCATATTTTATCTTCTTATTCTCTCAACAGAACCAAAAGTACCTCAGAATTTTATTTGTTCTGCTAAAAGTGCAACTGAAGGAAAGATGACCTGGACACCACCTCAAAATTATTTTGATATACTCTCTCTTTGCTATGAGATTACTCCAGGTAACTTGTAGAAAATTTAATTCCATATCAGGAAAGATAAATCTAAAACTGGAAAACACTAGGTATATGTATGGAGTGAGTGAGCCACAGAACTTTCTACACGGCAACCGTGGTGGGCATCCTACATGTCCTGATTTTAAGAACTGTCTCCACTTACTGTGGACTCCCCAGCCTCTGAGATGACCGAAGCTCAGAACATCCCCAATATTGCTTGTCCTTCTTGACCTTCTAACTTAAAATCTTTACATTCCAAAGCCTAGAGAAAGAAAATCTCTGGACGATAATACTCAGCTGTCTTCCACATATTATGTAAGTGAGCTGCACTGGTTTGAACTCATTGTTCTGGACAACAAACAAACCCCTTCCATAGCTTGATCCAACTGGCACCTGCACAAAATTGGGTGAATAAAAATGAACATATTCCTATTTAATCACGGAGGGCACTTTACCAGCCAGTGGAATCTTAGAACGTAGTTCTAGTTAGCATGAAACTTCTGCAGAAGTACAGGCAGTCCAAAACACGTGCTGTGACGAATCCAACCACTGGACTCGCCCTTCCTTTGGAGGGACTTTTTAAGAGAACAGACCTCTCCTGGATGATGCAAAGTATGCAAAATACCTGTAGAACACAGTGGGGACTGTGGACTATCTCAGCCCTTGGGATAGCCCTCTTGGCAGCCCTTGCCCTGTAGTTAAAAGTAGTTTTGAGTGAACATCTCACAGAGTTCCCTCTCTTTGGCAGGTAGGAGAAATTTTCAGATTTCAAGAGGCAGAAAGCCACTTCTCTTCAGCTTGTTATTGTATATTTTGATAACAAATGCCTTTTGCTGGTTGAATCATCATAATCAAACTCTTAAAGCAAAACCCCATCCACATGTAGTTTTCCAGTTAGCATGAGGACTCAAATGCTTTGGAGAAGAAATGTTTGCCATGTATTTGAGCTTATGGTACTTTGAAAAGTTATGTCTATGAGAAAAGAAAAGTGGAAATTATAGGAAGATAAAGCAGCAGGAAGTCAGACAGTCTGCCTCGCTGGACCCCTCTCCTGTGAGCTCTCTTTGCTTGCTTTCTGTGTGAGCACATAGGTTTTCTTTTCTCTTTTCTGAATCTCCTTCTCACTTTCCCTTGCTGTATTCCTCACTCTTTATATTCTCTCTCCACTATGGAGTTTTTTCAATGCCAGAGTATATGGAGGGAATTTATGGAACAATGTTGATTGTTCCTTTGCATTTTATACAGCTTAAAAAAGCATTTGAATAATAGGCTTGGAGGAGGTAATGCATTGGTTATTGTGGTCAGACAAGTTTTTGTTTATTTTTTGCAACGAGTACAGATCCTTCTTATTCAGAGCTATCCAAATTTATGAGTGCCCTGTTACAGCTCTTGAACAGAATGGGTGGAGAGGGATGGGCAGGGAGGGATACAACATCAGGCTTTGTGTGCCCTTTTCTCAGAAACTCGGTTGGTAACTGGCTGAATCCAGCCTCCACCGTGGCTCACGCACTGACTGCTCAAAGGGTTCTTTGGAACCAGCTCACCTGCAGTCCCCTCTCTCGCGGCCTTCAGACTCCGCTGCTTTCCCTCATCGTCTCAATTGCTGTAGTGCTCAGAGGAGCAGGACAAGGGGACAGAGTTATCGGTGATCAAATGGATTTTGCATCTGAAGTCCATAACAGAAGCTCCTACCAAAGTTCAGAGTTTGGAGGTTATCAGGAAAAGCTTCACTAAAGTACTGGAAAAAAGACTTTCATAATATCCACCACGGGCTGTGCTTTCTCAGAAAGAAAATAGACTATCTTCATTGATACACTTGGACTCACTTATTAATATTTTATGTACCAAATGAACTATGAAACCATTAGTTTGGAATATTTGAGTTTATTTGGAATAATTACATTCATTCAGTACATTTGCCGATAGTTGTATGTGTTTCTGAGCACAAACAATATTTTTATATTTCAGTCACTCAGTTTGGAGTGGGCTCAGAATGATTTAATATACAGACCAAGCTAAATATGTGGTAATCCTGACTTTTGATGACTTAATAAATTTTTCTGTTTTTTTCCTCTGAGGTAAATCAAGTTGCCCCCCTCTGGATAAAACCCAGAATGGAACAGATTTGCCCCATTTGACACCTTTCACAGAATATAAGGTGATGTTACAAGCCTGCATCACAGGAAAAAAAATTTGCAGTGGAAATGTGACCTGTACATTTACCACAAATGCAACAAGTAAGTTATGAACGTTAATGCTTTTTTCCATGAATGGTGCAAAGCAAAGTCTAAATCGTTTAAGCAGCAAGTTCACATTTATTCTTCATTTGGGAAGCACGTTGACTAGGCACATTTGTTAATATCTAGGGTTTATAATAATAATAATAAAAAAACAATTTAAAAGCTCTCATTAGAGGTTTTCTCTGGGTCCTTCAGGTATAATCACAGAATTGTAAGAATGAAGCCTGAGAACCTATGAGCTGGTACAGTGTGTAAGAATTCAGGCAGTTAAGTACCTAACCAACTTAGAGAAAAATGAATCATCTATTGTTTTCTTTATTGTCTGGAAATTTGGCTGCTATCAGATGCCTGAGGACACCACACTCACAAACCACTCACTTGCTGACTTCTGCTTGCACAAGCACTTTATAAACCATGATACTTTGCCAGCATTTTCTTCTCATTGCAATGAACTGCATACTGTTTTAAGTCCTGTTTTACATTCATTCGGCTCTTGCCACCAGTAGGAGGCATCACAGATTCCAGGTGCAAAGCTCCATCCGTCTCTGGGGTGACTATGAACTCCATGATGCTCAGGACAGCAGAAACAGTCCTGTGCAGATCAGCAGCCAGGTCTCCAGAGACCCTCCCTGGGGCTAGGCTCACGGAGGACAGGCGTTCTCCTCGGGGCTGGGTATAAAATGCTCCTGATGTCATTTAAGTTCATGCTTCAAAAGTCCAAGTCCTCAAACTTTACACTTTGGTTATTTTCCTGAATTCGTATGCTATCACAGACACAAAGATGAAAAACCATAGCCTTGACTAGACGGACCTTAGTTGGCAAAGTAATGTCTCTGCTTTTGAATATGCTATCTAGGTTGGTCATAACTTTTCTTCCAAGGAGTAAGCATCTTTTAATTTCATGGCTGCAGTCACCATCTGCAGTGATTTTGGAGCCCTCCAAAATAAAGTCTGACACTGTTTCCACTGTTTCCCCATCTATTTCCCATGAAGTGATGGGACCAGATGCCATCTCTTCATATTCTGAATGTTGAGCTTTAAGCTAACTTTTTCGCTTTCCTCTTTCACTTTCATCAAGAGGCTTTTTAGTCCCTCTTCACTTTCTGCCATAAGGGTGGTGTCATCTGCATCTGAGGTTACTGATATTTCTCCCGGCAATCTTGATTCCAGCTTGTGTTTCTTCCAGTCCAGCGTTTCTCATAATGTACTCTGCATAGAAGTTAAATAAGCAGGGTGACAATATACAGCCTTGACATACTCCTTTTCCTATTTGGAACCAGTCTGTTGTTCCATGTCCAGTTCTAACTGTTGCTTCCTGACCTGCATACAGATTTCTCAAGAGGCAGGTCATGTGGTCTGGTATTCCCATCTCTTTCAGAATTTGCTCTCTTAGGGCGACCCAAATACCCACCCTTCCACTCTGGCCTGGCACCAATGTGGTCTTTTCACATATTTGCTTTTGCATATTTGAAAGGAACAAGCAGTTAATCTTCTGTTCAGTTCAGTTCAGTCACTCAGTTGAGTCTAACTCTTCGTGACCCCATGGACTGCAGCACGCCAGGCCTCTCTGTCCATCACCAACTCCCAGAGTTTACTCAAACTCATCTCCATTGAGTCGGTGATGCCATCCAGCCATTTCATCCTTCATTGTCCTCCTTCTCCTCCTGCCCTCAGTCTTTCGCAGCATCAGGGTCTTTTCCAGTTAGTCAATTCTCCGAATAAGGTGGCCAAAGAATTGGAGCTTCAGCATCAGTCCTTCCAATGAACATTTAGAACTTATTTCCTTTGGGATGGACTGAGTAGATCTCCTTGCAGTCCAAGGGACTCTCAAGAGTCTTCTTCAACACCATAGTTCAAAAGCATCAATTCTTCGGCGCTCAGCTTTCTTTAGAGTCCAACTCTCACATCCATACATGACCATTGGAAAAACCATAGCCTTGACTAGACAGACCTTGTAGGCAAAGTAATGTCTCTGCTTTTGAATATACTACCTAGGCTGTCATAACTTTTCTTCCAAGGAGTAGGTGTCTTTTTATTTCATGGCTTCAGTCACCATCTGCAGTGATCTTGGAGCCCAGGAAAATAAAGTCTGACACTGCTTCCACTGTTTCTCTATCTATTTGCCATGAAGTGATGGGACTGGATGCTATGATCTCAGTTTTCTGAATGCTGAGCTTTAAGCCAACTTTTTCACTCTCCTCTTTCACTCTCATCAAGAGGCTCTTTAGCTCTTCACTTTCTTCCATAAGGGTGGTGTTATCTGCATATCTGAGGTTATTGATATTTCTCCCAGCAATCTTGATTCCAGCTTGTGCTTCATCCAGCCCAGCATTTCTCATGATGTACTCTGTATATAAGTGAAATAAACAGGGTGACAGTATACAGCCTTGACGTACTCCTTTTCCTATTTGGAACCAGTCTGTTTTTCCATGTCCAGTTCTAACTGTTGCTTCCTGACCTGCATACAGGTTTCTCAAGAGGCAGGTCAGGTGGTCTGGTATTCCCATCTCTTTCAGAATTTTCCACAGTTTATTGTGATCCACACAGTCAAAGGCCTTGGCATAGCCAATAAAGCAGAAATAGATGTTTTTCTGTAACTCTCTTGCTCTTTTGACGATCTAGCTGATGTTGGCAATTTGATCTCTGGTTCCTCTGCCTTTTCTAAAACCAGCTTGAACATCAGGAAGTTCATGGTTCACATATTGCTAAAGCCTGGCTTGGAGAATTTTGAGCATTACTTCACTAGCATGTGAGATGAGTGCAACTGTGAAGTAATTTGAGCATTCTTTGGCATTGCCTTTCTTTGGGATTGGAGTTAAAACTGACCTTTTCCAGTCCTGTGGCCACTGCTGAGTTTTCCAAATTTGCTGGCATATTGAGTGCAGCACTTTCACAGCATCATCTTTTAGGATTTGAAATAGCTCAACTGGAATTTCATCACCTCCAGTAGCTTTGTTTGTAGTGATGCTTCCTAAGGCCCACTTGACTTCACATTCCAAGATATCTGGCTCTAGGTGAGTGATCATACCATCATGGTTATCTGGGTCATGAAAATCTTTTTTGTACAGTTCTTCTGTGTATTCTTGCCACCACTTCTGAATATCTTCTGCTTCTCTTAGGTCCATACCATTTCTGTCCTTTATTGAACCCATCTTTGCCTGAAATTTTCCCTTGGTATCTCTAATGTTCTTGAAGAGATCTCTAGTCGTTCCCATTCTGTTGTTTTCCTCTATTTCTTTGCACTGATCACTGAGGAAGGCTTTCTTATCTCTCATTGCTATTCTTTGAAACTCTGCATTCACATTGGTATATCTTTCCTTTTCTCCTTTGCTTTTGGCTTCTCTTCTTTTTACAACTATTTGTAAGGCCTCCTCAGGCAGCCATTTTTCTTTTTTGCATTTCTTTTTTGGGGGATGATCTTGATCCCTGTCTCCCATACAGTGTCATGAACCCCTGTCCACAGTTTATCAGGCACTCTATCAGATCTAGTCCCTTAAATCTATTTCTTACTTCCACTGTATAATTGTTAGGGATTTGATTTATGTCATACCTGAATGGTCTAGTGGTTTTCCCTATTTTCTTCAATTTGAGTCTGAATCTGGCAATAAGGAGTTCATGATCTGAGCCACAGTCAGCTCCTGGTCTTGTTTTTGTTGACTGTATAGAGCTTCTCCATCTTTGGCTGCAAAGAATATAATCAATCTGATTAGTGTTAACCATCTGGTGATGTCCATGTGTAGAGTGTTCTCTTGTGTTTTTGGGTGTTTGCTATGACCAGTGCATTGTCTTGGCAAAACTCTATTTGNTGAGCCACAGTCAGCTCCTGGTCTTGTTTTTGTTGACTGTATAGAGCTTCTCCATCTTTGGCTGCAAAGAATATAATCAATCTGATTAGTGTTAACCATCTGGTGATGTCCATGTGTAGAGTGTTCTCTTGTGTTTTTGGGTGTTTGCTATGACCAGTGCATTGTCTTGGCAAAACTCTATTTGCCTTTGCCCTGCTTCATTCTGTACCCCAAGGCCAAATTTGCTTGTTACTCGAGGTGTTTCTTGACTTCCTACTTTTGCATTCCAGTCCTGTATAATGAAAAGGACATCTTTTGGGGGTGTTAGTTCTAGAAGATCTTGTAGGTCTTCATAGAACCATTCAACCTGAAATCGTTCAACCATTCAGTTTGAAAGGAACAAGCAGTCAACCTTGTGACTTTCCACTAATTCCCACCTTGTGCATGCTAAGTCTCTTCAGTTATGTCAGACTCTTTGAGACCCTATGGATCACAGCCCGCCAGGCTCCTCTGTCCATGGGATTCCCCAGGCAAGAATACTGGAGTGGGTTGCCATGCCCTCCTCCAGGGGATCTTCCAGACCCAGGGATTGAACCCACGTTTCTTATGTCTTCTGCATTGGCAGGCGGGTTCTTTACCCCTAGTGCCACCTGGGAAGCCCCAATTTGCACTTTATAGCCTATTTAAGCAGAGACGCTTCTGTCCCATCTAAATCACTACCCACGGTGGCTGCGGGGGACACAGCATTTGATCAGCCTCTATTTAGTGTTCCTTGTACTTCCATTTGGTGTCTCTTCCAGCATAAAGTCCTAGAAGGGTGCACTTATCACTGCTTCTCTGCCGATGAGAAACAGAACTTCACGGGAAGTTCGGGCAGCATTTTAGACCCTTCACCCACTGAGATGAGATGGTTCAGCTAGGCTTTCTTGGCAGCATCTCTTCTCCCAACTTATACGGTCCCCCACTTCCCTGGGTACACCCTGGTCCTTGTTCAAGAACTGTTAGGCTGTATCCTGTTTCAATAATATAAGTTACCTTATTATCTCCCATCCAAATTCCGCATGGCCAGCTGCTCAAGACTCTGGGATAATGCAAACAATGCTGACTTTTGTTCTCAGTTACTGATCTTTTTTTTTTTTTTTAAGAAACTTTTTTTTCATGAAAACAAGAGGCAGTTTTCACAGGTGGAGTGCTGCGGCCTTTGTCTTCTAAGCTCTGCATCTGCCGGCGTCTGACAATGCTGTCTGGGGGCCTCGGGGGCCGGTGCCATTCCAAATGGCTTCACGAAGATTTCACTTGAGGAGGGGGGCCAGGCACTGGCCAGCACACTGCAACCAGTGTGAAAACCCATGCAGCTGGCTCTTTATAACAGCCCCGAACTGGAAGCAGCCCAAATGTCCATCAGCTGTAGAATGGAGAAATAAATGGTGGTGCATTCACACAATGGAATACCCGCCGACACAAAGAGAGCCAGCCACCTCTCAGTCATCAGTACATGGATGAGCCTCACAGACATGATGTGTGGAAGAAGGCAGGCACACAAGAGAGCACGCCGCAGGATCCCATTTACAAAAAGCACAGACTCAGGCGAATTCTTCAGTGGTGCTGGAAGTAGGGTGCTGGCTCCCCTGGGGAGGGAGAATGAGGACTTCCAGTTCTGTTTCTTTCATCTGATGCTGATTAAACAGGTGCGTTCGGTTTGTGAGGATTCACTCAGCTGGACACCAAGAGTATGAGCCTTTTTCTCTTCGGCTTTGTCCGGGTGTGTTCTGATGCCTCTGTTTTTCAGCTCTATTTATTTATTAAATCTTTATTTTACATTGCAGCATAGCTGATTAACAACGTTGTGATGGTTTCAGGTGGACAGCGAAGGGACTCAGCCATACATACACATGTACCCATTTTCGCCCCAACTCCCCTCCCAGCCAGGCTGCCAGCTAACATTGAGCACGGTTCCCGCTGCAGTACAGTAGGTCCTTGTTGGTTATACATTTTAAACATAGCAATGTGTACATGCCAACCCCATGCTCCCTAAATATCCCTTCCCCTATTCTTCCCAGCTGGTAACTGTAAGTTCCTTCTCTAAGCTCAGTTCTATTTAACTATGAAGATACACAACTATTTCTTCGAAGGCAGAGGAACCCCTGGAGAAAGAATCTATGAATTACCATTCTTTTTTTTAACCTTTAAAAGGTTAGACTCACTTAGAGATCACACCTTGATCACACGTTAGGTATCTTGTGAATGTTACCTGACAGATTTATTCTTCAGGTAACAGTTTTATTCTTACCTGTCTGAACTGACTTTAGGAAATCATGAGAAAATCAGTCCTATTTGCTTGATTGCTGGCACCACAATAATTCTTTATTATTATTATTTTTGGCCTAGTGGGATCTTAGCACCACAATAATTCTTTTTTTTTTTTTGGCCTAGTGAGATCTTAGCTTCCCAGCCATGCTCCCTGCAGCAGAAGTGCAGAGGCTTAACCACTGGACCAGCAGTGAAGTTCCCCATAATAATTCTTTATAAAATGTGTTACTTTTTTTTTTCCCAAAAAAAACAGAAAAGAACCTTTTTGTGTCCCCTGAGGAATAGCTTACTGGGAACAACTCTGAGGAAACAAGAAATCAGAAGGAGCCATTAAAACCCACATACTCCCCTCATAAGCTCTAACCACATCACGTAGGCCTCTGCAATGCAATTTCATTCTTTCTGGGCAGCGTGTATTGTTTAGGTGACTGAATGGAAGTCAGATTCTCAAATCTGTGGTTTTAAAATAAAGTTCTCCTGAAATAGAACTCTTATTCAAGACATATAGGATGAGTCACTGCCATTGTTACCAGCCAGAAACTTGAACTGCATTTTAAAATCTAGTATCAGTGTGATTGGGGCTCCTCTGGTGGCTCAGTGGTAAAGAACCCACTTGCCAACGCAGGAGACAGGGTCCAGGCCAAGACAGGTCCCCCTGGAGAAGGGCATGGCAACTCGCTCCGATATTCTTGTCTGGAGAACCCCAGACAGAGGAGCTTGGCAGGCAGTCCCCTGGAGAAGGGCATGGCAGCCCGCTCCAATATTCTTGTCTGGAGAATCCCACGTACAGAGGAGCCTGGCAGGGGCTACCGTGCATGGGGTCACAAAGAGTTGGACACACTGAGCAACTAAACAGCCATTGATGTAATTACATTTAATGGATACATTCTAATAATGTGCCTGCATAATTTCCCCAACACAATACTGGGATGTTTTCTCTTCAGAACCCACCATTTCAGGCTTTCTCTGAAGGAGGAAAATTTGAAACCGCTCTTTTTAGAACCCAAACTCACCTTGCTTTGTGTTGCATTCACGTCTCGGAGCTAGTTGCTATTGCTGTTTAGTCGTTAAATCACATTTGACTCTTCTGTGACCCCATGGGCTGTGGCCTGCCAGGCTCCTTTGTCCATGAGCTGGTGGGCCTGAGTTAAGACCTGCACGCCTCTTTCTTTGGTGTGATCTTTTTTTTAAAGATTTCTTTCCTGTTTGTTTTTTTTTTTTTTTAATGTGGACCATTTTTCAATTCTTTAATGAATGTGTTACAATATTTTTATCTCTTTTGTTTGTTTTGGCTTCAAGGCATGTGGGATCCCACCTCCCCAACCAGGGATGGAACTGGCACCCCCTGCGTTGGAAGGTTAAGTCTTAACCACTGGACCGACAGGGAAGTCCCTTTGTAGTGAGATGTTAACCCCTCAGAATGTGTCCCTGACAAAGCCGTCACATTCACCATAAAAACCCCGGGGACTCGGCCTCTGCCAGGCTCTCCTGTCAATCGCGGGCTGCCTTTCAGAAGTAAGGACTTGATGAGGTGGCCATTGAATTGTTCATCATAACTTCCTGATGAAGAAAGAAGGAAGATCAGGAGCTCAGATGCCCCGGGGCCTCAGTAAGACTTCCAGAGCCAGGACCAACCTGGAAACCTGATTATCAGCATCAGGCCCAGAGAGGAGATGTGGGGAGGCAGGATGGGGAGGGTCAACACCTGGGCCTTCCGGAGGGCCTCACTTGCTAATAGGATCATCTACACCCTTTTTCTAGATTCTACAAGCACCAAAGGATTGATGCTTTCCAAGTGCAGTGCTGGAGAAGACTCTTGAGAGTCCCTTGGACTGCAAGGAGATCCAACCAGTCCATCCTAGAGGACATCAGTCCTGAATATTCATTGGAAGGAAGCTCCAATACTTTGGATACTTGATGTGAAGAACTGACTCATTGGAAAACACTCTGATGCTGGGAAGGATTTAGGGCAGGAGGAGAAGGGGACAATAGAGGCTGAGATGGCTGGATGGCATTACCAATGCAATGGACATGAGTTTGAGCAAACTCCAAAGCATAGTGGAAGACAGGGGAGTCTGGCATGCTGTAGTCCAGGGGGTCACAAGAAGTCAGACATGACTTAGCAATTGAACAACAACAATACAATATTTGATTTTCTCTTTCTGACTCACTTCACTCTGTATGACGATCTCTAGGTCCACCCATGTCTCGGCAAATGGCACAATTTCATTCCTTCATTTGAAATCAAGTTTTTTGTTTGTTTTTTTTTTTTTAAGGGAGACAAACAGTGAAAGCATTGAAAAACTAAGTCACTTGTTCTGAAAACCCAGAAGGATGATGGGGCTGCTTGAGGGGCCTGGTTCACTGGACACACCAACCACAGAGGCAGGAGGGCCGGGAGCTGGACAGCTTCCCTGACAACATGGGCTCTGGAGCTGCGCTCACTTTAATGCACAGCTGTGCTGTGTGATCCTGACATCTCAAGCGGGGATGCGGGAGTCTGGGATGCTCTCCCAGCCACTCTTGGCTCCCTGTGAGCAATACCCTTTACATCTCATTAGACCTGCCTGCATCCATCTGGACCCTGTCAATCTTGATCCTGAGCAGGTGGGAGGGAGTAGGTGAGTGGAAGGAGGTGTATGAGGCTCTGGAAAGAAGCAGGGCTGCCTGAGCCCCAAGACCAAAGTGGGTAAGAGTTTGGGCTTACATGAAATGAAATTGGATCTGAGCTCCTCTACTAACTGTCATTTTTGGCAAATTACTCAACCTCTCTCTATCCCAGTTTCCTCATTCATAAAATAGAGGCCACTAAAACTTACTGCACAGTTGGCTTTTAGGGGACTTGCCTAGGGGTCCTGTGGTTAAGACTCCACGCTTTCACTACAGGGGTGCAGGTTCGATCCCTGGTTGGGGGAACTATTATCCCTCATGACATCTAGCTTAAAAAAATAAAAAAGCAAACTCATTAAGATGTATGTGTTACATGTGTGCAATTTTGTACATCAATTATATCTGAATAAAGCTTATAAAAGATTGGCTGTGAAGATGAAATGAGCATGAGGCATACATGCCAGTACCTTGTACCCAGTGAGGCGTCAGCAAATGATAACTTCCAAAACAACCCAGGGCCTCCCTGGTAGCTCAGTGGTAAAGAATCCGCATGCCAGTGCAGGAGACAAGGGCTCGATCCCTGATCCGGGAAGATCCCATATGCCACGCGGCCACTAAGCCCCTGTGCCACAACTACTGAGCCTGTGCTCTAGAGCCCGGGAGCCCCAACTAGCCAGCCCAGGAGCCGCAACAACTGAAGCCAGAGCGCCCTAGAGCCTGCGCTCCACAGGAGAGGCCACGGTAGCGGGAAGCCAGAGCACTGCGACTAGAGAGTAGCCCAAAGTCACTGCAATTAGAGAAAAACCCTCGTAGCGAGGGAAGATCCAGCACAGCCAAAAATAAAGAAAATCATAAAAAAAAAATCCGCAAACCCCAATGCCATCTGCTGTGGGCCCTCAGCTGCCCCTTCCTCGCTGCTTCAGTGTTTTCTTCTGTGGAAACGGCAAGTTTGGGCATCACTGGAGCTTGGGTGGTCTGTAGCAGAAGGAAGAGACCCCCCCGCCAACTTCCACCACTGCCTCAGAGAGAGGAGTTCCATACTCTGATTCTGGCCAACAGACTTCCTGCTGAACTGAAACGTTCAAGACATGCTCAGAAGAGCCGCATGGTTTTCTTAATTTTTATTTGATAAAAGGCAAAAAAATATTACCATACGGCATGAAGACGATAACAAAGTTTCTATAAAAATCTAAGACACAAGCACTCCCTATATTACTTTGCTCCGACTGCCGTAACAGAGTACCACAGTACCACAGACCACAGGGTTTAAACGATAGAAATGCCCTTTCTCATTGTTCTGGAGGTCAGAAGGGCGGCATCCTTAGTTGCGCCTACCCGCTTTAACCTGAAAGTCCCTGAATGCAGTCACAGTCTGAGGTCCCAGGGGCTAGGACTTCAACCTACGATCGGGGAGGACAAGATTCAGCCCCTTACACTCACCAATGGATAGTTTCCGGATGTGCCCACCGTCCACTGCGCCGTGTTTGGGAAATCCCCGATGCTTGATCGATTGCCCCGATTTCTTTAAGGAAGGAGATGAACAGGCAGGCTTTATCAACCATGCAGAACATCATGGCTTAATCAGAACAGATCAAAGCAAAGGAAGCTAATGAAACCCTGGCTGCAAAAGTCGCTCTAGGTGTGTTTGCTGAGAGATGGAGAGCAGACAATGATCCCAACTGTCAGGCTCACCTTGGCAGAGACCCCAGCGGAAGCCTGGAGCCCATGCTTTCCCAGTTCGGCATTCCTGCACCTCAGGGTAGGTGGGGGGGGAAGGGTGAGGACAGGGTTTCTGGCAAGAATAAGTTTCACCCAGAGCACTTTTCCTTCATAAATGTCCCTTTCCTGGCAGGTGAGTTCAGTTCTAAGCACATTTGTATAAGGAAAGCACTAAAGTGCTTAGGACTTCCCTGGTGGGCCAGTGGGTAAAACTCCGCCTCCAGTGCTGGGGACGCATGTTCAATCCCTGGTCAGGGAACTAAGTACCCACACGTTGTGTGGCATGGCCAAAAGAAAGAAAAAAGAATGAGGAAAGAGAAGGTGTGGGTTGTTGCAACAACTGGCAGATTTGACAAATGGCCAGATCTTTAAAATAGAAAGAAAATCAACCCTGAATATTCATTGGAAGGACTGATGCTGAAGCTTAAGTTCCAGTAGTTTGGTCCCCTGATGCGAAGAGCTGACTCACTGGAAAAGACCTTGTTGCTGGGAAAGATTGAGGGCAGAAGGAGAAGGGGACAACAGAGGATGAGATGGTTGGATGGCATCACCGACTTAAAGGACATGAGTTTGAGACAATCTAGGAGACAGTGATGGAGAGGGAAGCCAGTGGTGCTGCAATCCATGGGGTCGCAAAGAGTCAGACACAACTTAGCGACTGAACAACACTGAAAAGATACATAATGCCAGTGTACATTGCATCTTACATGGGAGCTTTATATGTTGAATTACCTAACTACCACTATTTCGTCAGTTAGAAATGGTCTGGTTTTTACATTAAAAAAACACAGCCCAGTGGAGCAGAAGGTAAAGATAGGGCACAGCTGGTCGGGGTCTAAGCTGGCCCTTGTCTCTCTCTCTCCTTTCCCTCATTTAATTCCTTGCACATCGTAGTTTTGTCCCCTCAATGTCTGAGCGCATGAGGACTCTGTGCATCCTGGACCCTCCGCTTGGAATCTTTCTTCCTCACATCTCAGGGTGGCTTACTCATTTTCATCCATCACGTCTCAGATCAGAAGCATGCATCCCAGGAGAGGTTTCCCTCACCCCAACTCCAGTATCCACTATCCCAGTGATTCTCCAGTGTGGTTTTAGACCAGTGCTATCAGCCTCAGCTAACAGCTTGTTAGACAAGCAAATCACCAAGCCTTACTGCCAACCTTGACCAGGAACTCTGAAAGGCTGGCCTAGCAATTTTCAACTTAGCAAGCCTCCCAAGGAGCTTCTCAGCTGGTTTCCCAGGTGATTCGGTGGCAAAGAACCTGCACGCCAATGTAGGAAACACAGGTTTGATCCCTGGGTGGGGAAGGTCCCCTGAAGTAGGAAATAGCAATCCACTGCAGTATTCTTGCCTGGGACATACTATGGATGGAGGAGCCTGGTGGGCTACAGTCCATGGGGTCACAAGAATTGGACATAACTTAGTGACTAAAGACAAAGCCCCCCAGAGGAGCTCATGTACATTCAATGGGACAGCTCTGGCCCCCATTCCTTGATGTATTTCCTCTGTGGCTCCTATCACTTCAAAATTTCCTAATTCATTTGCTCATTTCTCGTCCAATTCCCCTTACTGGAGTCAAAGAATCCTAATAAGGGTGGAAAACCTCTTTTGCCTTGATCACCACTATAAACCCTGATCAGCTGAGACCCCAATGAGGTCTCAGTAAGTAACTGGTGCAGCAATGAATGAATGATTTGACGGAGAGATTACATGAGCAGAGACTTCAGAGTTGGACAGTGTGGGCTGAATCCCAACGCTGCCACTGCCAACTGTGTAGACAACGCAGTCATTCTTCCTAAGACTATTTCCTCCTCTGTAAAATGGGGTCAAACAAGGATCTATCTTAAGACTGTTGGAAGATAAAATGAGGAAAAAATTGTAAAATCCATGGATAAAATCCCACATTAGGTGCTTCATAGGTGCTTGATTGATGTATATTATTATTATTTTTAATGATAATACTTTATTTTTATTTTCAAATTTTTGGCCACATTGAATGTCATGCAGGATCCCAGTTTCCTGGCCAGGGCTTGAACCTGTTCCCCTGCAGTGGAATCACTGAGTCTTAACCACTGGACTGCCAGGGAAGCCCTTTGATATATATGATTATGATTATAGTTTTCATTAGATTAGCTCATGAGGACTCTGCACATCCTGGACCCTCCACTTAGGATTAGGACTAGATTGGCTGGTCCTCTCCTTCTTTATGGTAAACAGAACAAAGGAGGCCCCCAGGGATGAGAGATCAGAGGGGAAATTTGAAGGAGAGGGAGAGGGTATAAGATAGACAAAGAGAGTTATTAATATTGGCAAGCAATAAGACAGGGTGGACTGTGTCCTCAGGACTCCCAGGACAACTGGCGGAAGAAGGAAAAGTTTTGGTAAATGCAGGCTGGTGAACATGGAGAGAACCAGCTTTTCACAAGCAAGCCTGTAGCCAGGGAGCAGAGCCTGGATCCCGAGGCTGAGAGGGAGCCCTGAGTTCTGACCAGTATGCCAACCAAGGAGCTTGCTTTGTCTTCCCCATGAGCTCCTCTTCTGAACGAAGCACAAAGCTGAGGAGTGTCTTCTNTGAAGGAGAGGGAGAGGGTATAAGATGGGCAAAGAGAGTTATTAATATTGGCAAGCAATAAGACAGGGTGGACTGTGTCCTCAGGACTCCCAGGACAACTGGCGGAAGAAGGAAAAGTTTTGGTAAATGCAGGCTGGTGAACATGGAGAGAACCAGCTTTTCACAAGCAAGCCTGTAGCCAGGGAGCAGAGCCTGGATCCCGAGGCTGAGAGGGAGCCCTGAGTTCTGACCAGTATGCCAACCAAGGAGCTTGCTTTGTCTTCCCCATGAGCTCCTCTTCTGAACGAAGCACAAAGCTGAGGAGTGTCTTCTGGGCTCATCCGTTGTTTGGAGCCCAAACACACTTGTCTCCCCACTAATCCACTTCATGTTCTCTTTCACTCAACAAGAGAGGTTTCACTCAGGGTTGCCGGTATCCAAAGGTGCCTTTAAAACTGTTCTTCTCCATGGCAACTGAAAGAATCGAGCACAGAGCTTCGTCCAGATCCCTAGGTTTCCCTCTTTCCAAATTTGTTTCAATTACTGAAGAAATGTGGCATGAACAACAACGTCGTGGTCTTCTTTCTAAATCTCAAGCCTGACGGAATAGGTTTTTTAGCAAGTGCGGTGGTCGTGTGTTCTGATTTCATAAAACTCTGCACACAAAAATGCGGACATCCAAAGAGTGAATCTAGTCATTGACAGTTTACACAATTAAAGATTTCTCTGTTTTTCCTTCTTAAACAAATTTGAAGCCGTGTCCCTTTAAATAGTTAGGTGTCCCTGGCCTGTGCTTTTAAAATGGATCTCACAAAATCTCAGCTTACTCAGAATTATTGGGAATGTGCTGCCTATAAAGCAAGGACGGGGCCCAGGGAGGTGCAATGGAAACAGCTTTGAATTCCCAGGGTCAGTGGTGGTGGCGGTGAGGNAATGGTTTAGCTGTTTTCCCTACCTTCTTCAATTTAAGTTTGAATTTGGTAATAAGGAGTTCATGATCTGAGCCACATTCAGCTCCTGGTCTTGTTTTTGTTGACTGTATAGAGCTTCTCCATCTTTGGCTGCAAAGAATATAATCAATCTGATTTCGGTGTTGACCATCTGGTGATGTCCATGTGTAGAGTCATGTAAGCGCTTCCAAAAGGAGGACTTGAGCCGACTGTAGGTCCTCAAGGTTTCCCCATCATCATCTCTTCCCTCCCTGCCCCCTCTTCATTTCCTCTGTTCTCCACTTCTACACATTCTCTGTGACATAACTAGATAGCGTGTTAAAAACAGAGATGTCACTTTGCCAGCAAAGGTCCATATGGTCAAAGCTGTGTTTTTCCAGTAGTCGTGTACAGCTATGAGGCTTGTGCCAGAAAGAGGGCTGAGTGCCGAACAACTGACGCTTTCAATCTGTGGCGCTAGAGAAGACTCTCGAGAGTCCCTTGGACCCTAAGGAGATCCAACCAGTCCATCCTAAAGGAAATCAGTCCTGAATATTCATTGGAAGGACTGATGCTGAAGCTGAAGCTCTAGTAATTTGGCCACAAGATATGAAGAGCCAACTCACTAGGAAAGGCCCTGATTCTGGGAAACATGGAGAGCAGGAGGAGAAGGGGGCGACAGGGGATGAGATGGTTGGATGGTATCATCGACTCAATGACATGAGTTTGAGCAGTCTCCAGGAGACAGTGAAGGACAGGAAGTCTGGGGTGCCGCAGTCTTTGGGGCTGCAAAATGTTGGACACAACTGAGTGAAGAATAAGAACAGCACACGCTCTTTGGGAGAATCGCAAAAATCCCAGTTTCAAGTACAACTTATGTGCTAATATTCACTGAAAGATGTGTAATTTACTTTCAGATGTTTTCTTAAACAGCTTTTTAATGTACATTATCTCCTAATTTCCCCATCCCCAAATAAGCACTTAGAATGGTTTATATTGTTCACATGTTATCCAGTAATTTAACTATTCATTTAACAAATGGTTAAAGTAACCACTGTTGGTTTTTTTTTTCTGTTTATTTGTTTTCTTTTTCATTTTGATAGATCCAAGCAAGGTCAGTGGTCTAAGTGCTTCACGGAAGACAGAAAATACTATACGTGTGACCTGTAGAACTCCTGACCAGGTTAATGGCCCCAAAGGGAAGTTCTATTTGGAAGTAAGAACTGGAAATACCTTGGTTAAAAATGATTCAGCATCAGAATGCATATTCTTGGTAGAAGATCTTCAATACTTAACAGAATATAATTTTTCGGTAAGATTACAATTTCTATAATCACTCCAGAGCTGATATATATTATAGTTATTATTCTGCAGGACTTAAATAATACTAGGACTAGTGCTCACACAAGCTTGAGAAGTTCTGATGTCTAAAGGAATCACTTTATAAGTGTTAAAGCTTTGACTCCATACTTTTCATCTACAGTACTAAATATAGGGATTTATGGCAGTATTTGGTTGGAATATTTTTGACCTTCAGCATGACTACTTATGGTTAAATTTTTGTTCCTATGTCAAGAAACACAGGGCACAATTGTTGTTATTTATTAATGATAATTATCAGTTATTACTTTGCCACATCTTTTGTTCTTCTTGGCTTTGTGACTTTACTAATGTGATCTTTCTTTAATTAAAAATATTTTTTTACAGGTACATTGAGGTTAGAAAATAAGAAAAAAAAATGTAAGGAAATAGCAATGTATGCAGAGTTTAAAAGCTCACCCATAAGCTCCCTGTCTACTGACCATATTTTGTGTATGTGTTTCTCAAACGGAAGGGCTCAGTCTTTTCCTCTTGCTGTAGGAGAAAGCCTCAGCTCGTTCAGTTCATTCTGCCTCCTGTGTTTCTCCCCTGTAAGAAATACAGAGAAGAATTTCCAAAGAAAAATGAAGACCTGAAAGACTCCTGACACTTTTGGTCACCAAACGAGTAAAGATTTTCCCCCACGTCTAGCAGCTATCTGAGATGACTGGTGGACGCCCCATAATTTAATTCAATTTCAACACCGTCTACCCAGAGAAAGTGTCCTATTCCACAGGGGAGGGGTCAGTCCCATGAGATTGGCCCCGCCCTACTTTGGAATGACAGCTAAGAGATCCCCATCACTTCTGCTCGATTGGGCTCCACATCGGGGGCTCCCATCACCCCTTCCTTGAGTTTGATTAATTTACTAAGGCAGCTCACATAACTCAGGCAAATACTTAAAGGCTGTGAGGAAGGATTCAGGTAAAGAGCCAGCTGAAGAGATATGTAGGAGAGGTCTGGGAGGGTCTGAGTGCAGGAGCCTCTGTCCCCGTGGAGTTGGGGGTGTGTTTCTCTCCTGGTGTGAATGTGCTCCCTAGTCTGGAAGCTCTCTGAACCTTGTACTTCTGGGAATTTCTGGAGGCTTCATCACATAGACGCGATCAGTCATTAACTCCCTTTTCCACTCTTCTCCCTTCTCTTGAGAATGGGGGGGAGCTGAAAATTCCAAGACTGATTCTGACTTGGTCTTGGCAGTGCTCCTGTGGGAGCCATCTGGGAACCCGCTCAGAGTCACTTCAGTGAAAGAAAAGACTGTCACTCCCGGTGGCTCAGTGAGAAAGAATCTGCCTGCAGTGTGGGAGACCTGGGTTTCATCCCTGGGTCTGGAAGATTCCCTGGAAGAGGAAATGGCCACCCACTCCAGGATTCTTGCCTGGAGAATCCATGGACAGAGGAGCCTGGCAGGCTGCAGTCCATGGGGTCACAAAGTGTTGGCCACGACTGAATGACTGAGCATGCACTCAGGAAATTATGAAGGTTTTAGGAGCTCTGTGTCAGAAACTGGATATATTTTTCATTATCTCACCACTCTCATGATAAAAGCACACAGTTTGATAAACTGCATGTTTCAAAAATCACTGTATCATGGACATCTTCCATATTAAATATTCTGCTGCTAATTTCTAACGGTTGCACAAGGTTCTGTCTTATGGCTTTGTTGCATTCTACTCACCATAACTGGTTTGGTCTCTGTTAAAAGCAACAATAAGTAAACACTCTTATTGGAAAAAAAACAGCATCTTTTATTGTCTCTGTCTGAATAAATTCCTGAAAAAGAATGTATTGGGCCAAAAGAAAGTTACATATAATTTAAGATTTAAAAAAAAATTAACCCATTGGAGTATAGTTGTTTTACAGTGATTTGTTAGTTTCTTGCTGTACGGCAAAGTAGATCAGTCATACATGTACACATATCCCCTGTTTTGGATTTCCTTCCCATTTAGGTCGCCACCGAGCACTAAGGAGAGGTCTCTGTGCTGGGCGCAGGCTCTCACTAGCTGTCTGTTTCATACACAGCATCAATAGTGTCTGCATGTCGCTCCTAATCTCCCGAATCATCTCACATTGTCTTTCCTCTTTGGTAACCATGTCTGTTTGCTACGTCTGTGTCTCTATTTCTGCTTTGAAATAAGTTCCTCTCTACCGTTTTTCTAAGTCCAGCATACCTGTGCGACGCTTGTCTTTCTCTTTCTGACTTCCTTCACTCTGTGTGGCAATCTCGGTCCCTCCGCGTCTCTGCACTCGGCACTGCTGAGTTCCTTTGCGTGTACGGCTGAGTGAAATTCCACGGCATGCATGTCCCTCCTCTTCTCTGTCCCTTGCTCTGCTGGTGGATGCTTAAGTTACTTCCATGTCTTGGCTATTGTAAACGGTGCTGCAGTGAACATCTCAGTTTGTGCACCTTCTCAGACCATGTTTTTCTCTGGGTTTATGCCTAGGGGTGGGATTGCTGTGCCGTGTGATAGCTCTAATTTTAGCTTTTTAAGGAACCTCCATGCTAATCTCCATAGTGGCCGCACCAATTTATCTTTCTACCCGCAGCATAGGAGGGTTTGAATGAGTGCACTTTTTTTATTTTCCCAAACAAACGCATTATTACCTATCATTGTCCATTTCACCTCATCTTCCTCAGCACCCAGGTAGGTCCAGCACACTGGCTTTCTTTCTGTTTTTCACAACACTTGGTTTTATTCTCTTTAGGAACTTAGTACTTCTCTCTTTCTGGAGTTTTCTTCTCCCATGTGTCAATCGTGATAACTTATTCTGGAAAAAATATAGCTCAACACCATATTAAAGTGCAGTCTTAAAATTCAAATTAGGAGACAGTTTAGCTTTCCATTCTCTTCCTCACTCTTCAAAAGACTATTGTTTTCTTCTCTGCAGTTCCCATAACTTGCTTTTATGTTTATTTCAGAACCTGCTGCTACATTTATACCTTCATGTTGTTTTAGCTTTATACATCATTCTTATCTCCGGTGAATAAATTACTATATTTTTAATAGTTATTAATGTATTATTTTCCATTATTATAGGTTTATTTTGATGTTCTGCTAGTTTGGGAACTGAAAGTGATTTTTGACTATTTCTTTCTCCTTTTCTTTTTCATTAAGTAAGAAAAATCTTTAAACTTATCGATTATCCTTTGCTAAAATTTTCACTCTATCCCATGTCTTTTATCCCTAATTTCTCAATGACTGACATAAAATTGAATGAATGGATTTTTCACCTAGATTGTTCTTATTACTGATAATTTCCATAGAGTATGTAATTGTAATTTGGAAGCATTTTTAATTAATTTTTTAAAGAAAATGTTTGTGCATTTCTACTTCCTGCAATTTTGTATTATGCTTAATTATTATTTTAGAAAGATAACTGGGCTTTCACAATTTCTGCCCTTCGAAATTTACGCTATTTTTTTATAGTTCAATGTGAGATTAATATTTATAAACATTCTGCGAGGACTGGGGAGATTGTATATCCTCCACAGGGTAAAAGCTTAGGTATATTTTTTTTACAGATCTATCATATTTATCATTCAGTTCAGTTCAGTCACTCAGTCGTGTCTGACTCTTTGCGACCCCATGGACTGCAGCATGCCAGGCCTCCCTGTCCATCACCAAGGCCTGGAGTTCACTCAAACTCATGTCCTTTGAGTCAGTGATGCCCTCCAACCATCTCATCCTCTGTCGTCCCCTTCTCCTCCCACCTTCAATCTTTCCCAGCATCAGGGTCTTTTCCAGTGAGTCATTCCTTCACATCAGATTGCCAAAGTATCATTCATCTCTTTTAATCAAATCTATTTTTACCTCAATTGTTTATTTATTTATTTATTTTTTTATTGAAGATTCTTAATGCTTTCTTGGTCCATGCAGTTTCCCTTGTTTATCTAAATTGTTTTTGCTTGATCATGTTTAATATTTTGAACACCTTATGTCTAAACTGTAGATGTTGCCATGTCATCAATTTGTATCATTTTAACCCTTATGAACTAAAATCACTTTAATATAAATAGTGTGATGCTTATGTTAAATTGTTTCCACTTAGTCTTAAAATATTTTTGTACAGAGTATGGCTATGTGTAACTCTAGTAAGCACTATACACTGGAATTTCCTTTTTTAAAGAAATGTGAAGATATGAGTCTATTCATAGGGAATTTTAACTTTAAATAATGAACACTTTGGCGTGTTGGATTTTATTCCTTCATGTCCGCTTAGTTCTTGCTGACCATAACTATCAATAGTATTATTATTGCTAAATGGGATAAGATTTCTTTATATCACTTTCACTGGTAAATATTTAAGAAATCTGATAATAGAGTATTGCCATAGTCCTGAAGTTCCAAGTTATCCAGTATATATTTTAATGAAAATAAACAGCAATGTTTGACAGATAGGAGTGTGTTATATTGTGATTCACAAATTTAATCTACAAAACTTTCTTCTCTCTTGTTTCTGAAACCCAGGTCTATTATAATAATACAAGATATGCTGGTCCTCGGGAGAGTGTTAAAGAATCAACATCTTGTAAGTCTTCTCTTGGCTATTTGTTCTGTTTTCATGGGACATGTGCTCCTACTTCCAATGCTTTATTATTTTACATTTGTACTCACATTTAATTATTAAATTTCAAATTATATATTTCCACAAACATTATATTTTAAGTTGTGTGAGAAAATGTATGTGCAGGTGAACATTATGTTAAGATAAGGCCTTACACTTGGGCAGGCTCGGGACCGCCCTGCGTGCTGTGGGCCCCTCTCCTGTTTGCACGCACCTGGCCACTCCACAATGCTCAATAAATGTCATAGTAGAATATTTTGTCCTGTTGGCATTTATCTGAAAACTTGAAAGAAAGGCTCCGCTATTGTCCTCAGTCACCTGTCTTCTGACATAAGCATGTTTGCGAGTAAAGTAAGCTGAGGGGGCGGTCTGGTATCTTCAGGCATCTTATCACCGTGGGGCACGTGTGTGTTTGCTGTTTGTGTGTGTGCTAGGTCGATCAGTGCCTCTGACTCTTTGCAGCCCAATAGACTGCAGCCCGCCAGGCTCCTCTGTCCATGGGATTTCCCAGGCAAGAATACTGGAGTGGGTTGCCATTTCCTCCTCCAGGGGATCTTCCTACCCAGAGATCGAACGAGTCAACCTTACCTCCCGTGACCAAAAACTAGACTCAGTTAGCCAAAGCTGCTTATTTATCATAAGCAGGATTTGGGTCATTTTGGACATTGCTTTTCAATCAGCTGAATGTATCCAACCTGAGGTTTCCTGAAAAAGAAAATAATATCTTAAGTTCAGTTTAGGAAATTCAATTCTTAAAAGTTGGTTGATTTCATAAAATAACTCATGAAGAATTTATCTACATAGACTCCTATTATGATTCTGTTTATGATGTTTCTTCATGTTAGGAACCAGCACATTTGTTTTGGGTACCATGTTAGAAATTACCTTTTATTTTGAACTTACTTTTTATTGATGTATAGTTGAACTGTTGATTACAATGTTGTGTTAATTACCTCTGTACAGTGCAGCATCTCACATGCATCTAAAAACACTCTGTGTTTTTATTCTTTTCCATTATGGTTTATCCAGGATATTGAATAGAGTTCCCAGGGCTATACAGTGTGACCTTGTCGTTTACCTATTATAATCTATCCAGTATGTACACCAGGTTGCATCTGCTCACCCCAAACTGCCACCAAATACGGGGTGCTTCACGAATTTGTGTGTCATCCTTACGCGGGAGTGGCACTAAAATTCTCCATGTCGTTTAAGTCTTAGTATATGTGCTGCAGAAGGCAGCACCGTTACCTTTTCTTTTTTTTGGTCCCTCACCTGTATGCTTGGCAGAAGCAGGTGTTACTACAAATCTATGTTGATTTACCCAGCTAAGGAGAAGGCAATGCCAACCCACTCCAGTACTCTTGCCTGGAAAATCCCACGGACGGAGGAGCCTGGTAGGCTGCAGTCCACAGGGTCACACAGAATCGGACACGACTGAAGCGACTTAGCAGCAGCAGCAGCAGCAGCAGCAGCAGCACGCTAGTATAAACAGTCCCCAAAAGCTTCCCCAGTGGCTCAGTGGTAAAGAATCCATCCGTCAATGCGAGAGACATGGGTTTGATCCCTAGAGAAGCAAATGGCAATGCACTCTAGTATTCTTGCCTGGAAAATTCTATGGAGAGAGGAGCCTGGTGGGCTACAGTCCATGGGATCACAATGAGTCTGACGTGACCTGACTAGGCAAGCAAAAATGCTTTAGTCAAAATAGAGCTGTGTGTAGGAAAAATCACTGAAATTAAATGTCATTGTAACAGTGAGGATAACAGCTGGATGTCACCACTCCCCTCTGCTTGTTCTGCTCACCAGAACGCCCAATTTTCACTATTTCTGTTTTCAGTTCTTCTTATAGTTTCCTCCATGTCTAAAAACAATCTCATCTGCTGCTCTTTGGAGAGCTGCCTATTGGTCTGAGCCTGTGGAGGAAGAAGACCTCGCACTGTTTGAGTTTTCTCTGCTTGTCAGCTTTGTAAATTAAGTTAAATTCAGACCTCCAAGTGTGGTGTTACCAAGCATGGCTGGTTCTTATCTTAATCTGTTTAAGACTTTTTTGATGTAGACCATTTTTAAAGTCTTTATTGGGTTTGTTACAGTATTGCTTCCATTTGATGTTTTGGTTATTTTGGCTGTGAGGCATGTGGGATCTTGATTCCCTGACCAGGTGTCAAACCTGTGGTCCCTGCCTTGGAAGGCAAAGTCTTAAACACTGGGCCACCGGGGACGTGCCTCCACAGCCGTCTCGGATGGCAGCTCACCAGTGCTCATATGCACGTGCGCCTTCACTAATGCTGTATTTCCCCAAGTCTTTCCAAAGAGGGGCTATATAAAAGCATCTTATTTTCCAAACGTGCTTGACGAGGTTCCATAAAAAGTCTTAGTTCTTTCTGCTGAGATATTTTAAATGAAGGCTCCTACTGTGAAATGCCATACACATTCAGCCAGCTCTCTTGAACTTTCTTTCCATGCACTTTTCTTTCCTAAGCTCTTACAAAACCAACAGCTTCAGTGAGTTCTTCTGATTATGTAAACAGTTCATAGTGGCAGCACTCACCCTTGGGGGCCATAGATTCTGCTGGACAATTCACACACCCATCTTATACGCCCGGCTGGCACCACTTCACTCAGAGAAACACGGAGCAGGAAACAGTCAGAAGCGGGGTCTGGCCAAGGAATTCCTGGTAGCATTGCCCAGCGCGGTCTGAGGACCGTGAGCAGTTCAACTCTCCGGACTCCACTGAGAAGAGTGAGGCCGTGTGTGGCGGAGCGCCCGGCTTAGAAGCCCTGTGCCAAGAAAGGAGCTGATGGACCCTGTGACAGTCCCCTGGGCACAGCTGCCAAAAGCGCCCACGGGGGTGAGCCCAGGGACACGATGCGCGCTGGCCCAGGGCAGCACTGCCCACCAGGACGGTGGTTCATCCGTGCCGGTCCTGGCCCAGACGCCATGCAGAACTCAGGCCTTGTGTCGACGCCCGCCGTGTCGCCAAGTAACACAGCTATGAGTCCATCTTTATCAGATTTTACTTTCAGTGGAGATACAGGGTTACTCCATCCTCCTTTTCTCCATAAAGCAGAAAACATATCAACTCTTTCTAGCAACAGATTCTCCTAAGAGATAAATCATGTTATCCCCTTTTAATAGTGACATCTACTCGAGGGTCGGGTGGCTCTTGAGTTGTGAATTGCAGAAGCACAGCTACTCGAAATGTATTTTACTCGGTTTTTCTGGCATCACACTCTACCACCTGTATTTTAACAACATTTGGGCCCGTTTATTCTGAAGCTCTCTAAGGGTACAGCCCCAATGCCATAATAAAATTTCCCTGCATTGGTTTCCCGCTTTAGAATTGCTGCATTTGAATCTCATGTATTTTTAGAATTTTACTGTTTTTTTTTTTAAAAATCTGATACTGTAAGAAGGAAATATTCCAATTTTGCATGCATTAAGATATCTTTATAATGGCACTTGATCAATATGTTACCCTGGGATGGAATCTAAGCTTAAAAGTCTAGGCTTTGAAAGTATTTCTGTGGACATCCCGGTGGTCCTGTGGTTGAGTCTTCAGCTTCCTGCAGGGTGTTGTGGGTTCAGTCCTTGCTCAGGGAGCTAAGATTCCACGTGCTGCATTGTGTGGCAAATAAGCAAATAAGTACCTGCAAGCTAGGTAGAAGAATTTTTCTGAAGTATGTTTGTTTGTTCCACTGTGTCCCGTGTGACTTCCTGGCTTCTTTTTCTTTTCCTGTGTCCCCCGTGTTTTATTTTCTTCTGGGAACGTTTCGGCTCTCCTCTTTATTCTTGGTCATCTGTGGGTCTTTTGCACTTATTTTCCAGGATGCTACTGGCCTTTGTGACCTGGAGACTACTATCTGGGGAAAATTTTCTTTGGTTCGCTTTCTTTTTGCTGGCCTGTTGGAGTTCGTCTGAGTCACATTTTGGAGTCAAAAGTTGATGTGTTATTCTGGCATCCATCTTTTGTGAGAGGGTTTCCCTGAGGGCTTGGTTCTCATTGGCAATTTTATCCTAGTTACAGTGACACACTGGAGAAGGGGATTAGACGTTCCATCGTCCTCATGGGGCCGCGTGGGCCACGGAGATCCCCTGTGTTGTTACTGATCATCCATTGTCTCCAGACACGCAGTTCGGGCAGTGCTTGGCCGGGCTGAGTCACTCCATGCTTCCGGCTGTAAAAGAAACGTCTCCATGCTCAGGAAATCTTGCACAGATCATGTAGAAAATAAGTTTCTCTTATTTTCACACTTCTCTACCTTTTTCCCCTTAAATCCAAGGAAAATATATAATCATTTTATTGGCTTATTTACCTGTCTAGCCTTTGTTTACCCCCAGAGAGAAGGAAGATTCCCTCCAAACTGGTGCCTTTTTATGCCGTGAGACCGTCATGGTTGTAGGAAGAATAGCATTTGCTCAGTCAGTGTGGGATGAGTGAGGGGTGAGGGGTATTGATCAGTTAAGACAGTGGTGGATGCCATAACAGATAGATCTCCAAATCGCTGTGGCATAACTGAGTAGACACTGCTTATTTTCTTACTCATTTTTAAAGATTGGAGTATAGTTGCTTCACAGTTGCTGGGTTAGTTTCTGCTGTGCAGTGGAGTGACTTATGTACACGCCGTATATACGTGCATCTCCTTCCTCTTGGACCTGCACGCCTCAGCCCACCCCTCTAGGTCCTCGCAGAGCGCTGAGCTGAGCTGAGCTGGGCTGGGCAGGCTTCGCTGTCCATCCCCAGCTCCCCCGGACAGCGGNGTTAAGACAGTGGTGGATGCCATAACAGATAGATCTCCAAATCGCTGTGGCATAACTGAGTAGACACTGCTTATTTTCTTACTCATTTTTAAAGATTGGAGTATAGTTGCTTCACAGTTGCTGGGTTAGTTTCTGCTGTGCAGTGGAGTGACTTATGTACACGCCGTATATACGTGCATCTCCTTCCTCTTGGACCTGCACGCCTCAGCCCACCCCTCTAGGTCCTCGCAGAGCGCTGAGCTGAGCTGAGCTGGGCTGGGCAGGCTTCGCTCTCCATCCCCAGCTCCCCCGGACAGCGGCTTCCCGCGGGTGGCGTGCGTGTCTCAGTGCTCGGCCCTCAGCCCGTCCGCCTCCTTGGCTCCCGCCTGCCTGCCCTCTACGCCCGCGTCTGTGCTCCTGCCCTGTGAAGAGGTTCGGCTGTGCCATTTCTCTAGATTCCACACTGACATTAATACGCATCATTTATTTCCTTCTTTCTGACTTACTTTACTCTGTCTGATGGGCTCTAGGTCCGTTTCTACTCCAACTGGGGACGTTTATGTCCTTGTCAAGGGCAAAGTCCTGCTCCACACACTCATTCAAAGCTCCATGCGGACCCGGGGGCTGCCCTCTCCAGAGGTGGCTCCTGAATCTGGGATGACAGCCAAGCTCCAGCCAGCACACTGGAGAAGAGAATGTAGGGTCTTTCACAGGGTGGAAAATACCAGACCCAGCTGTGATTGATATGCCTGCTAACCTTATCTCAGTTACCTGTACAGACTTAACAGCAAGGGAGAGAAAATAAGTCTGCGTAAGAGTTAGCTAGGGCCAGCCACGGGCAGAGGAGGGGAGCAGGGTAGGGGAGGAGGCCGGTTGTTCCCCTCAACCCCATGGACTGTCTCCAGCCGAAAGCACACGTGACAGGTGGCCGTGTATTCGTTTTCTCTTGCTGTCTCACAGGTTAAACCAGCGGCTTCACACCACACCCACTGATTTATTAGCTCACANAGGGTCTTTCACAGGGTGGAAAATACCAGACCCAGCTGTGATTGATATGCCTGCTAACCTTATCTCAGTTACCTGTACAGACTTAACAGCAAGGGAGAGAAAATAAGTCTGCGTAAGAGTTAGCTAGGGCCAGCCACGGGCAGAGGAGGGGAGCAGGGTAGGGGAGGAGGCCGGTTGTTCCCCTCAACCCCATGGACTGTCTCCAGCCAAAAGCACACGTGACAGGTGGCCGTGTATTCGTTTTCTCTTGCTGTCTCACAGGTTAAACCAGCGGCTTCACACCACACCCACTGATTTATTAGCTCACAGTTCCATAGTCAGAGTTCCCGCTCTGTGTGACTGGGTCTTCTGAAACCTAGATGTCAGCCAGGATGAGTTTTTATCTGGAGAATATGCATACAAATGCTTCCAGGGTCAATCCAGGTTGGCGGAGTCCTGTTTCTTGCTGTGGTGGGACCACTGGCCTCATTTCCTTGGGGTCCCGGGGCCAGGGCTTGCACTCAGCTCCCAGAAGCCCCTCGTTTTCTTTCCAGCTGACCTGCTCCAGACAGCCTGGGGAGTCCTTCAGCACCTCAAATCACTGACTTCGGCTTTTTTTAAAGGACTCAGGGTTAGGTCATGCTCACCCAGAACAGTCTTGGTGTCTTCTAGCGGGAAAGTCCCCGCTGACCTGAGGCTGGAGTTCCCTCAGCAGTTTCTTTGCCATAGTGCCTACATTAGTGGTTGATGAGAAAACTGAGACCTGGAAACCTTGGGCACCATCTGGAAATTCTCCTCACCACCCATCTCCTTCAAAGCACCCAGGCTTCTCAGCCCACCCCCACCTCAAATGTATAATTTCTGTATTGCCTTAGAAACATGATTTAGGAGGGTTGAATTTGTTTCCTCACCTACAAGAGTAAGAATGCTAGGTCTCTGCGCATCTTCACGAAACACAGTGACCACAGCAGGGATAGTGAGCCCTGACGTAGCTGAAGGTCCTCCACTCCCACCATCAGTTCAGTTCAGTCCCTCAGTCGTGTCTAACTCTTTGCAACCCGATGGACTGCAGCATGCCAGGCTTCCCTGTCCATCACCAACTCCCAGAGCTTGCTCAAACTCATGTCCACCGAGTCCATGATGCCATCCAACCATTTCATCCTCTCTCATCCCTTTCTCCTGCCTTCAATCTTTCGCAGCATCAGGGTCTTTTCCAGTGAGTCAGTTCTTTGCATCAGGTGGCCAAAGGACTGGAGTTTCAGCTTTAGCATCAGCCCTTCCAATGAATATTCAGGACCGATCTCCTTCAGGGCTCCCACCATGCGCAACGTCAGCTCGTAATACATCACCATAATCTCTCTCTTGCCATTACTCTGGAATCTCTTGATCCTGGAACCAAGGTCCATGACCAACAGCCTTCTTCTTTTTCTCCTGGGTCGTCATTTCCCTCCTCTGCTGGACAGGTCTCGTTGGCATGCAGTCTGTAAAGCAAACAAGCAGGAGCAACCGCAGTATCTCTCTTGACCCCGTTTCCTCTTCAGCTGCCGCCCTAGTTCTCCACTTGCACACCTGGCAACAGCAAAGCTCCTTTCATCCTGCTTCACTTGAGAGTCCCTTTGCTGGCTGCATCTTTTCCTCCTACTTTTTAACCCTGCATGTCTCAGGACTGAGTCTTGGGACTTCTATCCACTTTAAATTTCCGGGTTAATTATTCAGTCTTCACAGCTTTAAGCAACAGCTGTATGTTGGAGACCCTCTGTCCAGTCTGATCCCTCCTAGCCAGCTTCCTACTTGGCACCTCCACTTGGGTGTCTACTTGTCCTTTCAGACTCTCAAATCCCAAACTGAGTTTCCGTTTCCCTCTGAGGGCTGCTCCGCACAGCTTTGGCGGTCTTCACTGCTGTGTGACTTCTTTCTCCTAACACCTGCGCTGCCAGCCTCACTGAGCCTCTGTCATATTTTGCCTGGATGATAGTACTTTCAACAAGGGGGTTATACAAATCTGTATAATGCCCAAGTCACAGTTTATTACTTCTCTTCTCACAATCCTGCAGGTGGTACAGATTTAACTCAAATACCAAGGTAAGCGGGCATTCCCTGGAAGCCCAGTGGCTTGCGCTCTGTGCTCTCTCTTTGGAGGGTGTGGGTTCCAACCCTGATTGGGGAGCTAAATCTTACAAACACAGTGGTGCAGCAAAACAACAAACAAGCAAACACACAGACACACACACACAATGTGACCTTAAATGCTTCACTAGTCCCTCAAATCTTACCCTTGCCCTCGGCTGACTCATTCTCAGCTGGCATCTCCTGATGCCCATCCCTCTAGCCCACTCCAGCCTCAGGGGATTCCTGCTGCTCCTTGGATGCTAGGTGTGTTCCTGCCTTGAGGCTCTCACCTAATCCCACCTGTGCCTAAACAGTTCAGTTCACTCGCTGAGTCGTGTCTGACTCTTTGAGACCCCATGAATCGCAGCATTCCAGGCCTCCCTGTCCATCGCCAACTACTGGAGTTCACTCAGATTCAACGTCCATCGAGTCAGTAATGCCATCCAGCCATCTCATCCTTCGTCATCCCCTTCTCCTGCCCCCAGTCACTCCCAGCATCAGAGTCTTTTCCAATGAGTCAACTCTTCGCATGAGGTGGCCAAAGTACTGGAGTTTCAGCTTTAACATCATTCCTTCCAAAGAAATCCCAGGGTTGATCTCCTTCAGAATGGACTGGTTGGATCTCCTTGCAGTCCAAGGGACTCTCAAGAGTCTTCTCCAACACCACAGTTCAAAAGCATCANGAATTTGGTAATAAGGAATTCATGATCTGAGCCACAGTCAGCTCCCAATCTTGTTTTTGCTGACTGTCTAGAGCTTCTCCATCTTGGCTGCAAAGAATATAATCAGTCTGACTTCAGTGTTAACCATCTGGTGATGTCCATGCGTAGAGTCTTCTCTTGTGTTGTTGGAAGAAGGTGTTTGCTGTGACCAGTGTGTTCTCTTGGTAAAACTTTATTATCCTTTCTCCTGCTTCATTCTGTACTCGAAGGCCAAATTTGCCTGTTACTCCAAGTATCTCTTGACTTCCAATCTGCTATAATGAAAAGGACATTATAGGGTATTAGTTTTTTGGGTGTTAGTTCTAGAAGTTTTTGTGGGTCTTCATAGAACCATTCAACTTCAGCTTCTTTAGCATTACTGGTTGAGGCATAGACTTGGATTACTATGATATTGAATAGTTTGCCTTGAAAATGAACATAGATCATTGTCATTTTTGAGACAGCATCCAAGTATTGCATTTTGGACTCTTGTTGACTACTCTTTTGATTGCTACTCCATTTCTTCTAAGGGATTCTTGCCCACAGTAGTAGATATAATGGTCATCTGAGTTAAATTCATCCATTCCAGTCCATTTTTAGTTCACTAATTCCTAAAATGTTGATGTTCACTCTTGCCATCTCTTGTTTGACCATTTCCAATTTGCCTTGATTCATGGACCTAACAATCCAGGTTTCTATGCAATACTGCTCTTTACAGCATTGGTCTTTGGTCACCAGTCACATCCACAGCTGGGCATTGTTTTTACTTTGGCTCCATCCTTTCATTCTTTCTGGAGTTATTTCTCCACTGATCTCCAGTAGCATATTGGGCACCTACCCACCTGGGGAGTGCATCTTTCTGAGTCTTATCTTTTTGCCTTTTCACACTGTTCATTGGGTTCTCAAGGCAAGAATACTGAAGTGGTTTGCCATTCCCTTCTCCACTGGACCACATTTTGTCACAACTCTCCACCACGACCCATCTGTCTTGGGTGGCCCCACATGGCATGACTCATAGTTTCACTGAGTTAGACAAGGCTGGGGTCCATACGATCAGATTGGTTAGTTTTCTGTAATTGTGGTTTTTAGCCTGTCTGCCCTCTGATGGAGAAGGATAAGAGGCCTATTGGAGTTTCCTGGTGGAGAGACTGATTGAGGGGGTAATTGGGTCTTGTTCTGATGGGTGGGACCATGCTCAGTAAGTTTTTAACCGAATTTTCTGTTGATGGGTGGGGCTGTGTGCCCTCTGTTATTTATCTGGGACCTAACTATGGTGGAGGTAATGAAGACAATAGCAGCCTCCCTCCAAAGGTCCCATGATGCAGTGCGACACTCAGTGCCCCCAACCCTGCAGCAGGCCACCAGCAGCCTACACCTCTGCGGAGACTCTTGGACACTCACAGGCAAATCTGGGTCAGTCTCTTGTGGGGTCACTTCTCCTTTCTCCTGGGTCCATATGTGCAGAAGGTTCTGTTTGTGCCCTCCCAGAGTCTGTTTACTGTCTGAGCCACCAGGGAAGTCAGCACTGAAATCAGATTGATTATATTNGGGTCACTTCTCCTTTCTCCTGGGTCCATATGTGCAGAAGGTTCTGTTTGTGCCCTCCCAGAGTCTGTTTACTGTCTGAGCCACCAGGGAAGTCAGCACTGAAATCAGATTGATTATATTCTTTGCAGCCAAAGATGGAGAAACTCTATACAGTCAGCAAAAACAAGACCAGGAGCTGACTGTGGCTCAAATCATGAACTCCTCATTGCCAAATTCAGACTTAAATTGAAGAAAGTAGGGAAAACACTAGACCATTCAGGTATGACCTAAATCAAATCTGTTATGATTATACAGTGGAAGTGAGAAATAGATTTAAGGGCCTAGATCTGGTAGATAGAGTGCCTGATGAACTATGGATGGAGGTTCAGGATATTGTACGGGAGACAGGGATCAAGACCATCCCCATGGTAAAGAAATTCAAAAAAGCAAAATGGCTGTCTGAGGAGGCCTTACAAATAGCTATGAAAAGAAGAGAAATGAAAAGCAAAGGAGAAAAGAAAAGATACAAGCTTCTNAGTCAGCAAAAACAAGACTGGGAGCTGACTGTGGCTCAGATCATGAACTCCTCATTGCCAAATTCAGACTTAAATTGAAGAAAGTAGGGAAAACACTAGAGCATTCAGGTATGACCTAAATCAAATCTGCTATGATTATACAGTGGAAGTGAGAAATAGATTTAAGGGCCTAGATCTGATAGATACAGTGCCTGATGAACTATGGATGGAGGTTCAGGATATTGTACGGGAGACAGGGATCAAGACCATCCCCATGGAAAAGAAATGCAAAAAAGCAAAATGGCTGTCTGAGGAGGCCTTACAAATAGCTATGAAAAGAAGAGAAATGAAAAGCAAAGGAGAAAAGAAAAGATACAAGCTTCTGAATGCAGAGTTCCAAAGACTAGCAAAGAGAGATAAGAAGGCCTTCCTCAGTGATCAGTGCAAAGAAATAGAGGAAAAGAACAGAATGGGAAAGATTAGAGATCTCTTCAAGAAAATTAGAGATACCAAGGGAACATTTAATGCAAAGATGGGCTCAATAAAGGACAGAAATGGTATGGCCCTAACAACAGCAGAAGATATTAAGAAGAAGTGGCAAGAACACATGGAAGAACTGTACAGAAAAGGTCTTCACGACCAAGATAATCATGATGGTGTGATCACTCACCTAGAACCAGCCATCCTGGAATGTGAAGTCAAGTGGGCCTTAGAAAGCATCACTATGAACAAAGCTGGTAGAGGTGATGGAATTCCAGTTGAGCTATTTCAAATCTTGAAAGATGATGCTGTGAAAGTGCTGCACTCAGTATGCCAGCAAATTTGGAAAACTCAGCAGTGGCCACAAGACTGGAACAGGTCAGTTTTCATTCCAATCCCAAAGAAAGGCAATGCCAAAGAATGCAACTACCATACAATTGCACTCATCTCACATGCTAGTAAAGTAATGCTCAAAATTCTCCAAGCCAGGTTTCAGCTTGAATCATGAACTTCCTGATGTTCAAGCTGGTTTTAGAAAAGGCAGAAGAACCAGAGATCAAATTGCCAACAACTGCTGGATCATGGAAAAGGCAAGAAAGTTCCAGAAAAACATCTACTTCTGCCTTATTGACTATGCCAAAGCCTTTGACTGTGTGGATCGCAATAAACTGTGGAAAATTCTTCAAGAGATGGGAATACCAGACCACTTGACCTGCCTCTTGAGAAATCTGTATGCAGGTCAGGAAGCAACAGTTAGAACTGGACATGGAACAACAGACTGGTTCCATATGGGAAAAGGATTATGTCAAGGCTGTATATTGTCACCCTGCTTATTTAACTTCTATGCAGAGTACATCGTGAGAAACGCTGGGCTGGAAGAAACACAGGCTGGACTCAAGATTTCCAGGAGAAATATCAATAACCTCAGATACGCAGATGCTACCACCCTTGTGGCAGAAAGTGAAGAAGAACTAAAAAGCCTCTTGATGAAAGTGAAAGAGGAGAGTGAAAAAGTTGGCCTGAAACTCAACATTCAGAAAATGCCTACTCCTTGGAAGAAAAGTTATGAGCAACCTAGATAGCATATTAATAAGCAGAGTCATTACTTTTCCAACAAAGGTCCATCTATTCAAGGCTGAGGTTTTTCCAGTGATCATGTATAGATGTGAGAGTTGGACTGTGAAGAAAGCTGAGCCCCGAAGAATTGATGCTTTCGAACTGTGATGTTGGAGAAGACTTTTGAGAATCCCTTGGACTGCAAAGAGATTCAACCAGTCCATCCTAAAGGAGATCAGTCCTTGGTGGTCTTTGGAAGGAATGATGCTAAAGCTGAAACTCCAGTACTTTGGCCAGCTCATGCAAAGAGCTGACTCATTGGAAAAGACTCTGATGCTGGGAGGGATTGGGGGCAGAAGCAGAAGGGGATGACAGAAGATGAGACGGCTGGATGGCATCACCAACTTGATGGGTGTGAGTCTGAGTGAACTCTGGGAGTTGGTGATGGACAGGGAGGCCTGGCGTGCTGCGGTTCATGGGATTGCAAAGAGTCAGACACGACTGAGTACCTGTTTCCCAGTCCTGTGTGCGGTCTGGAGGCGCTATGGTGGTTGATGGCGACCTCCTCCAAGAGGGCTTCTGTCACACCCAGGTCTGCTGCACCCAGAGCCCCTGCCCCTGCGGCAGTCCACTGCTGACCCCACCTCCTCAGGAGACGTTCACACACAGCTCTGGCTCAGNTGCTGGGAGGGATTGGGGGCAGAAGGAGAAGGGGATGACAGAAGATGAGATGGCTGGATGGCATCACCAACTTTATGGGTGTGAGTCTGAGTGAACTCTGGGAGTTGGTGATGGACAGGGAGGCCCGGCGTGCTGCGGTTCATGGGATCGCAAAGAGTCAGACACGACTGAGTGCCTGTTTCCCAGTCCTGTGTGCGGTCTGGAGGCGCTATGGTGGTTGATGGCGACCTCCTCCAAGAGGGCTTCTGCCACACCCAGGTCTGCTGCACCCAGAGCCCCTGCCCCTGCGGCAGTCCACTGCTGACCCCACCTCCTCAGGAGACGTTCACACACAGCTCTGGCTCAGTCTCGGTGGGGTCTCTGAGTCCTGGTGCTCACAAGGTTTGTTTGAGCGCTCTGAGCGTCACTGGCAGGAATGGGGTTTGATTCTAAACACGATTTCTCCCCTCCTACCGTCTCGCTGGGGCTTCTCTGCCCTTGAACGTGGGGTATCTCCTCACAGTTGCTCCAGCGCCATGCAGCCGACACTCCAGTCTTCATCATCTTTCAACCTATTTCACTGTTCTCTTGTTTATAGTATATATTGTTAACTGTCTTTCCTCCCACAATGTTAGTCCCATGAGTACAAGGATCTTTGTCTGTCTCATTCTCTGAGACATCTTAAATACTTAAATCAGTGACACACACTAAGACCCAAAATATTTTGGGTGAATAGTGAATAATTAGTACTGACTATGTCCCGACACTATGCTAGTGTGAATCAAACATAGCCTCAGTTTACTAATTAGGGATGGAGATACAAAGATAATAAGGGCTGTGGCCAAGGTCCCAGTCAGGAGGTGGTGGGTCTAGGCTGGGAACTCAGGAAGTCTGTATCCAGGACTAAGACCCTGATGTCTCCACATTATTCACCGGACTTTCACCATAGATGAACAGTATTACCTACTGGTTCAAGACAAGAGATATTTCCCATAAGCGCTCTTTTCTCTGCCCTTCCTCCAAGAAAGGATGTGGTTTCACGTTAAACCTTTGTGAAAATTCATGTCAGCATATGTCTAACATCAAGTGTAGAATAAAATAATTTTGTTCTGTGGTTAAATGATTTTATACCCCCATAAGCAGCTTTATCTCACGTGGGGCAGTGACCTTTCTGATCCCCTTAAGAAGCTAGCTAGTTCTGCACATAAACTATGAGAGGTTATCTCTGAGAACTGTAACTAGATTACCTATTTGATCCCTTTCTAATGGAGTGACCAGAAGAAAGATGATTAAATCTAAATGATAGTGTCTCATAAATGGACATTATTTAGTAGAAAGGAAGAGAATTGCTCTTCTATACTCTATGAATTCTCAAAATAGGAAATATTTTATTGTTTCTGAACCAAATAATGGGTGAGATATGGACAAGACTTTACAAAATCAGAAACATCCTGTCTTTGGTCTCATTCTAAAAATTATATTTTTTTAAAACTTCAAAAGAAATGAAAGTGTTAAAATGTAAGTACTTTAAAAATGATTTCTCAAAGAATCCAGCAACGTATTTGACATAAGCTCTCTTCCTGTGTTCTTTTTCATTTCTAGATAATGCTAAAGCAGTCATCATATTTTTGGTATTTCTGATTATTGTGACATCAATAGCCCTGCTCATTGTTCTCTATAAAATCTATGATCTGCATAAGAAAAGATCCAGGTAAGAGCTGATTTCAAAGTGAAAAGATAATAATAATAGTTATAATGATGAAAGTCCCATTGATGAGGCCACCTTGGAACCAATTAAGTGGAATTAAGAGATGGCAGTAAGAAGTCGAGGACATCACTATCCTGTGATGAAAGACTTTCCTATGGTCTTATTGGTTTATATTAAATGTTATTTTTTCTATGTTCACTAATAATGGGATAGACTTCCTTCAGTAATAGTCAATGAGAAGAATGTGTCTGTTCTTTTAGTACAAAGTGGGTCATAGGTATCTAGAAGTGACAATGGAGAGAAATATATTGGGAAGCATATACATTCCTCTAGCCAGGAACAACTACACTTTATGAAAATCAAGAAGTTTCAAATTAAACAAATGTGGTCATGCCTCTGAGACTGACCAGCCTCCCGTGGTTGGCTCCCCCGACCACCTTTCTTCTCCTTGCCCCCGCCCTTTATGCCTTCTTACTCCCTCCCCTCTTCCCTTTCATCCTCCCCATCTCTACTTTCTCCTTCCCTCAAGACATACATTAAATATAAATTGCTTGCCAACTGAGTTCTGTTTGTTAAGAGCATACAGACTTACCTTTCTTATCTTCACAGCAATTTGGATGAGCAGCAGGAACTAGTGGAAAGGGGTAAGTGTGCACGTTTTTTTAACTGGTGAATATCTCCCTTGTTTTATATAATAATTCAACATTTTAAAATCTAACCTGGACTTCCTCTGTGATAAAATTTAAATTCATGGATGTGTTGATTTAACCAGCAAGGATCTGTACCTTCTCAGAGTGTGCCTGAAACTATGGCAGTAACAAGTCACAGACTCTACATTTAAAATTTGGGGTCTAGCAGAGGAAGACAGATGCGGACAACTATGGCAGAATTTGCTAGGTGCCGCGGCCACGGGGTGTGTACGGTGGTGCTGCAGAAAGATGGAAGATAGAAAGCTGTCTATGCAGAAGGCAAGAAGCTAGGTCTTCTAAGGTGGTGGGGAATCAGTAGGCCAACAAAGGAGCAGGATGGAAGAGCAGATGGAAGGTCACACAGGCAGGGAGGTGGCAAGTGTGTTCACATCCCTGCAAGGGTGGGACGGGGGCTGTTCCCAGTAAAGACACATCAACATACATGACAAAAGACCGCATCCTGACTTGGAAGTGAAAGCACATTTCATCTTGTCCCTCTCTCTCTTTTTCTTGGTTTTCAACTTTTACTGTACTTTTTTCAATTCTTTTTAAAAATGTGTTTTTTGATCCAATAAAATGGGGATGGGGTTAAAGAAGTTAAAAATGTGTTTATAATAAAGAAAATGATTTGGTTTTGCATGCTCAAGATAGGAAACATTTCAGAACTCTTCTCTTTGGTTTTAACTTGTCTTGGAAAGGGTCAAGGAGCATTTATCTCAGAGTTTCCACAGATTGCCCCTTGGAGTGGTTAGAACTTACCCAAATCCCATAAAACCTCCAAGGTGGCCCTAGGCCAAGATGAATGAATGCCGGGAGCTCTAACCATCCAAAGGAACACGTGTGCATGGACCGTTTGATATTTGTGATTGGTAGAAGAGTTCCATAGTCAAAAAGCTAAATATAACCCTGATGAACATTTTTTTTTTCATCTAATAAATAGGATACATTAACATGGATACTAAAAGAAATGCTGCTAGAGGTACATGGATGGAGCAGGAACACAACTTTCAGCACGCGTGGCAGCTTCTATCCTCTTAAGATTCTGAAACTTGTCAGAGTCCATATGAAATTATAGCTCTTTACTTTAATATATTTTGTTCTTTAGTGAGTTATTTCGCAATTGTGGTATATAATGAGTTTCATACTCTGGTGGTGTAAAAAATGAAAGCAGCCTGTTTACACCCAAGTATAGAGCTTATCACATTAAGGTGAGTCCCGGGTATCAGGGTAGTCATCAAAATTCTCTTATTTATATGTTTACAGTATTTCACAATAACTTAAAATAGATAAAAAATACAATGTAGGTAACTATACTTCAGCTCAGTTCAGTCTCTCAGTTGTGTCCAACTCTTTGCAACCCCATGAATTGCAGCATGCTAGGCCTCCCTGTCCATCACCAATTCTTGGAGTTCACTCAAACTCACGTCCATTGAGTCCGTGATGCCTTCCAGCCATCTCATCCTCTGTCGTCCCCTTCTCCTCCTGCCCCCAATCCCTCCCAGCATCAGGGTTTTTTCCAATGAGTCAGCTGTTCACATGAGGTGGCCAAAGTACTGGAGTTTCAGCTTTAGCATCCTTCCTTCCAAAAAGTACCCAGGACTGATCTTTAGAATGAACTGGTTGGGTGTCCTTGCAGTCCAAGAGACTTTCAAGAGTCTTTTCCAATGCTACAGTTCAAAAGCGTCAATTCTTTGGCTCTCAGCTTTCTTCACAGTCCAACTCTCACATCCATACATGACCACTGGAAATGCATATAATGCAACAAAGAAACGTAGCCCTAGGTCTGCTTATAGTGGTGATGCTTGGCCTGAAGTCTGTTAGTGCAGATAGACAATGAGCAGGGACATTCTCTGCAGAGAGAACAATGTGAATGGAGGCATGGGGAGAACCTCTGTGATGTACTTGGTGAATATTCATGCCTAAGATATAGAACATATAGGAAACTGTGGTTGAGATGAGTCATGTGAAGTTGTAAACAGTGCTCATGTATCACATTAAACATCGGAAGTTTAGCCTGTAGAATGTGGCGCACAGACAGTGGTGTGAGCTTTTTTGTCAGCAAGCGGAGTTGCACGCTCATATTTGTGGATCAGAAGATGAATTTGTGGAGTTTAAAAAGTCAGTCAGGGTGGGCACAGACTGGAGGCAGGGAGAGGGATCATCATGNATATTCATGCCTAAGATATAGAACAAGAGTATAGGAAACTGTGGTTGAGATGAGTCATGTGAAGTTGTAAACAGTGCTCATATATCACATTAAACATCGGAAGTTTAGCCTGTAGAATGTGGCGCACAGACAGTGGTGTGAGCTTTTTTGTCAGCAAGCGGAGATGCACGCTCATATTTGTGGATCAGAAGATGAATTTGTGGAGTTTAAAAAGTCAGTCAGGGTGGGCACAGACTGGAGGCAGGGAGAGGGATCATCATGCGGATGAGGAGGGGTCCTTAGCATGACCATGGGCAGAAGGGGAAGTACATGGTGACCTGTTGGATGTAAGGACAGAGGGAGAAATTGTGGGTCACTTGGAAGTTTGCTTCTTAGCTGACTTTGGAAATGGTAGTCCCATTTGCTGAGACTTGAGATGCTAGAATAAAGGGGAGATGACTTTGAACATCTTGAGTTTGGGGTCCTTCTGGAATAACTGGGTAGAAGACCTGAGAGTCAGTGGGAAAGATTAATTAATACAAAGAAGACCAGAAGAATATTAGAGCCCTAAATTTAGATGTCATAGGTTTAGAGGTGAATCTCTATATGTGAGTGAGATATTCCAGGTGGACTGTACGTGAGAAGTAAAAAACACTCAGGACTTAACCCAAGATTTGCTTCTAATGAAATGTGTATGAACGTGGGAAAGAGAGATGTGATACTAGCCATGAACCTTTCATGTGTTTAAAGATGATGAGAAGCAGCTGATGAACGTGGAGCCCATCCATGCAGATGTTTTGCTGGAGACTTACAAGCAGAAGATAGCTGACGAGGGAAGGCTCTTCCTGGCTGAATTTCAGGTGGGTGCTCCTCTTGACATAGGATGAGAAAGTTCACTCCGTCACCAACATGATCCGTCTTAAATGTATTGTGTAGCTGTTGGCTTTGATAGTTTATCCCACATAATAGTGCAGCAGAGTCAAAGCAGCTATTATTACTGGGTATTTGCAGACCAGCAGAGAGATTCATAGTCGTAAAACTAGTCAACATTTCAAGATAATGCTGCTTCAGTGAATGAGCACTAGTTACAAAGTCATGTCCAGAAACACATTGGGCTGATGTGTCCTTGTGCTCTAGATAATTATCCAAGTGTGTTTTCCAATGAATTTGCAAGTGGCAGAGCAATTACTGCTAAATTTGCTCTCATGGGATTTATTCTCCAAGTAGTTCATCATTCATTTTCTTAAAGAGGGCTTTTTGCATAATTCCTAATAACGTTCATTTCAATTACCATATGCAGCTTGTTCAACACAGTAAAGGAAATACGCACCAGGATGTCTCACTTGTTCAGAACCATAAGTGGTGAGGGGAAGTGGTTTTTCTACAATCTGCTCTGACCCAAAGGATCTTTGTGTCTTTCAGAGCATTCCACGGGTATTCAGCAAGTTTTCCATCAAAGATGCTCGGAAATCCTTTAACCAGAACAAAAATCGCTATGTTGATATCCTTCCCTGTAAGTTGTTCACTGAGAATTGGATTCCCATACATTTAGGCTACTGGGTTCTTCATTATTTCACTTATTTAATACTTTTTTTCATTGAGCAGATGACTACAACCGTGTTGAACTCTCTGACATAAACGGAGATGCAGGATCAAACTACATAAATGCCAGCTATATTGACGTGAGTGAAAGTGCCTCGTGGCCGGGTTGCACAGCTTCCCCATTCTGCCACTGACCATTTTCATTTTTCTTGTGTCTATACACTCTATTCAGCTCCAACTTTGTCATGGCAAATTTTAATGTTTTTAAAGAGTTCATTGCATTGTAGTTGATTAACAATGCTGTGTTAGTTTCAGGGGTACAGCAAAGTGAGTCAGTCATACATATACATATGTCCACTCATGGCAAGTTTTTAGAAATATTATTTGAAATCATTTGAAGGAAGCCCATCCCTGTCACTGGTATAAACAACAACATCACTAATATTTGCAAGGACAGTTATTTATTACTTACTATCACTGCTATTTATTATTTACTATCACAGTTATTTATTATTTACTATCATTTACTATAGGACTTTTGTCTCCCAACAAAATAATAATAAGAATTAAAATACTCTGGTGCCTGTCGTGTGTTGTATATTACCTAAATTATCTCTGTGTGTATTTCTCATAAGAGCCCTGCCTTTGCACCTCACCATAGAGGTGAGGACTGGAAGGCACTGGTTAATTTGTTACTTTGCCCTTGTTCAGTCAGTAAATGTCCGAGGATATTGTGCATGGTTAATTTATCCAAAATATTTTAAAATTGTAATTTATTATACCATTGCTAATGACGTAGTGTATCACACAAAATTAAAAAAAAAGCAGTATGAAACTACAGAGAAACTATTAGAGAATGTATAGCATGGCCTTATTGGTTATCTATTTTATGTATAGTAATGTATATATGTTAATACTAAACTTCAGTTTTTATCATAGATTATTCTTGAATCTGACTGCAGCAGAGGAGACTTGGGTTCTATCCCTGGTTGGGAAGATCCTCTGGAGAAGGGAATGGCAACCCACTCCAGCATTCTTGCCTGGAGAATCCCATGGGCAGAGGAGCCTGGCGGGCTGCAGTCCATGGGGTTGCAAGAGTGGGACATGACTTAGTGACTGAACTACCACATCTCGTTTCCTCTTATCCACTGAGAGTTTCTTTATACATAAACCAAAAAACAGCAATATTTGTTACCCCCACTTATCCAAAAATGTTACCATGATATTCACACTATTCTGTATGATGTTTAATTTACCTAAAATATATATCTCGGATACATAAAATGTCACTCTATGAAAGCAGAGATTGGCAGGCTTTCTCTGTAAGGGGCCAGATAACAACTTTGGGGGCTTTACAGGACACACCACCTCTATCACAGCCACTCAACTCTGAAGCCCATGGCTGCACTTCTGTAGAGAATACATAATGTGGCTGATACTAGGCCATCAGTGGTATATCCCGGCCCTAGATAAAAGGTAGAAGTTAGAGGCTAATCTCAGGATGAGTTATTGAAAGAAATTGAGTAAAAATCCCCAAAGTTACTCTATGGCTGCTAAGGAGGATTTAAAGCTTGACAGGATGTAAAATATAGGAATGCCTGAGAACTCTTATAAATTGCTGCACCATCCCAGATGGAGCTAAAACCTATGTACTTTTCAGCTTTGTTTAGGGTATGTCACAAAGACACATGAAGTCATGGATACTGTTTGTAAATGTTAGTGTGCTTGGCGCAGTTAAATGACTGATCGTGAGTTAGTAAACTCTTCTTTATAATTTGAAACTGCTCAGGAAAATGCACACCCAAGAAATGACTGATTTGAAGTAACTTCCTTACTTCACACTTTTGCATGTAAATGAATAATTGAATGTTCAGTAAATAATATTTCTTTTTTGTCTTGTCTTGAACAGGGTTTCAAAGAGCCCAGGAAATACATTGCGGCACAAGGTAATTTCTCGGGTAGTCTGATATTCTTTTTGAAAAATTGCTTTTTAGCCCTTTAAGCAGGGTATTTCTCACCAGGTTTCCTTTGTTCATCCCCTAGGTCCCAGGGATGAGACTGTTGATGATTTCTGGAGGATGATCTGGGAGCAGAAAGCCACAGTTATTGTCATGGTCACTCGATGTGAAGAAGGGAACAAGGTAGGAAGCCGGAAGGTTCTCAGGGTGAAGGGCCAGGACTCACAGGGTGGAAGCTGGATGCTGGGGACAGAGAGGGCTGGGCTGCGTTTCAAAAAGCCACATCCGTACGTGCTTGATGACAAAACAGATGGTTCTCTCTTTGAACATTTGCTTTAAATTTTCATACCTATAGAAGGATAAAATATGTACATATATAAATATACGTCCCTGGAGAAGGAAATGGCAACCCACTCCAGTATTCTTGCTTCGGAAATTCCATGGACAGAGGAGCCTGGCAGGTTGCAGCCCACGGGGGTCACAAAAGTCAGGCATGTCTTCACAGCTGAGCATACAAATCTACGTATATAAGAATAAAATTTAAATGTTTCTGCTTAATTGCTGGACTCCTATGGGGTCCCTGTTTTGTTACAGTCTTAAGTTCAGTACACTTCTGTGAGCTGGTTTCACAAGTTCTTGTGACTACTTGAAACACACTGACCTTCGTGCTGACCTTGGGCAGATAGATGGTAATTTATGTAACGTGACTTTAGGAAGCCTGAAAACCTCTGCATGCCCCAGCCTGAAATTAACCAGATACAACCACATAATTTCTTGCCCACCACCAAGCACATCCCCATTTAATATGCAACTAAGCCTGGGAAGATCATCTGCTGGGTAGAATGAAGGAAATCCTTCTGGGTGCTTCATGGGAAATGGAATTCTTTTCAAGCATCCCAGTGAAATGGAATAGAAACATGTTTGGAGACATTCAGAGAACACATTTCTTGTTTGTTTTGTTTTACAAAGAGTGTTTAATGAACAAATTCATTTAATTGAAAAACTTAAATGCTTAATGGTTTTTTAAACATAGAACAAGTGTGCAGAGTACTGGCCATCAATGGACGAGGGCAGCCGGGTTTATGGAGATGTGATTGTGGAGATCAACGAGCACAAAAGATGCCCAGATTACATCATTCAGAAGCTGACTGTCGGAAACGTGAGTTTGGTTTTGATAGAATTTTAGTTTTCAAGCTGTTAGTCTAAAATGTGACTATGGAATAGGCAATGCGAGACATTGAAATATACCTGGAAATTTTATTTTTAATGAACTACATGGGGGGAGAGTTGGTTAAAACAATAAGCTACCAAGGTCAAGTAAGTCACAAATATTTGTCTGCATCACATTCAGGTATTTATAATGTTGTGACCCTTGAAGTAAAAAGAGCTCATTAATTGTGTTAAATGAATGACCGAATTATTGAATGAATGATAAAAATGGTCCTTAGTTTCAATAGGTCTATTACCATTATGGAAAGAATATACGACGGCATAGAGACTACTATAAAAAGTCTAAAGTTCTAACTCTGTAGGAGAAACAAAATGCTTAGGTCAGAAAAAAAAACTCTCAGTGTGGCCTGTTAAAATGGTGGTCTTCCCATGTCCTATTATATGATTCTGCTCATATGAAAAGTCTAGAATAGTCACACTTACAGAGACAGAAGGCTGGTTAGTGATTGTTTGGTACTGAGGTGGGTGAGGCAAGAATAGAGCTGACTGCTAACCTGTACGGGGTTTTTTGGAGTGTCATGAAAATACCCTATAATTAGTGGTAATGACTTCACAACTCTGTGAATATAATAAAAACTTTACTCTTTAAAGGAATGTGAAAATATCTTAATAAAGGTATTAAAAAGGGAGGTCCTTATACTGAGATTCAATCCTTGGGTTGGGAAGATCCCCTGGAGAAGGGAATGGCAACCCACTCCAGTATGCTTGCCTGGAGAATCCCATGGACAGAGGAGCCTGGCAGGCTACAGTCCACGGGGTCCCAAAGAGTCGGACACGCCTGAGCGACTAACACACACACACACACACACACACACATAGATAAGTCTGACAGTTTCTCTCAGCTCCATTTATTGGAAGTTTCCTCAGTAATCTGAATTGTATTTCCATATGATCCAGATGCATTTTGTGCAGGGGAAAAGAAAATATCAGTTGCCTATTTCTCCTATGGCCTTCTAAAATCTTACGGTATCACTAACAACTAGTGAAGTAACGCTCAAAATTCTCCAAGCCAGGCTTCAGCAATACGTGAACCGTGAACTTCCAGATGTTCAAGCTGGCTTTAGGAAAAGTAGAGGAATCAAAGATCAAATTGCCAACCTCCGCTGGATCATCGAAAAAGCAAGAGAGTTCCAGAAAAACATCTATTTCTGCTTTATTGACTATGCTAAAGCCTTTGACTATGTGGATCACAATAAACTGTGGAAAATTCTGAAAGAGCTGGGAATACCAGACCTCCTGAGCTGCCTCTTGAGAAACCTATATGCAGGTCAGGAAGCAACAGTTAGAACTGGACATGGAACAACAGACTGGTTCCAAATAGGAAAAAGAGTACGTCAAGGTTGTATATTGTTACCCTGAGTATTTAACTTACATGCAGAGTACATCATGAGAAACACTGGGCTGGAAGAACCACAAGCTGGAGTCAAGGTTGCCGGGAGAAATATCAGTAACCTCAGATACGCAGATGACACCACCCTTATGGCAGAAAGTGAAGAGGAGCTACAAAGCCTCTTGATGAAAGTGAAGAAGGAGAGTGAAAAAGTTGGCTTAAAGCTCAACATTCAGAAAACGAAGATCATGGCATCTGGTCCCATCACTTCATGGGAAATAGATGGGGAAACAGTGGAAACAGTGTCAGACTTTATTTTTTTGGGCTCCAAAATCACTGCAGATGGTGACTGCAGCCAGGAAATTAAAAGATGCTTACTCCTTGGAAGGAAATTTATGACCAACGTAGATAGCATATTGAAAAGCATAGTTATTACTTTGCCAGCAAAAGTCCGTCTAGTCAAGGTTATAGTTTTTCCTGTGGTCGTGTATGGATGTGAGAGTTGGACTGTGAAGAAAGCTGAGCACCGTAGAATTGATGCTTTTGAACTGTGGTGTTGGAGAAGACTCTTGAGAGTCCCTTGGACTGCAAGGAGGTCCAACCAGTCCATTCTAAAGGAGATCAGTCCTGGGTGTTCATTGGAAGGACTGATGCTGAAGCTGAAACTCTAGTACTTTGGCCACCTCATGCGAAGAGTTGACTCACTGGAAAAGACTCTGATGCTGGGAGGGATTGGGGGCAGAAGGAGAAGGGGACGACAGAGGATGAGATTGCTGGATGGCATCACCGACTTGATAGACTCTGGGTATGAGTGAACTCTGGGAGTTGGTGATGGACAGGGAGGCCTGGTGTGCTGTGATTCATGGAGTCCCAAAGAGGCAGACACAACTGTGTGACTGAACTGAACTGAACTAAGCAACTAACAGCTATGACCTTGGAGGGCTGTGAAACCAGTGGTTCATGGCTGAATATATGATGCACTGGCACCAGGAAGGACCAGTCACAGGTCGGGGTGATGTGTAGAGGCTGACGCCAATCTGGTTACCTTGATTAGTCTGACATTACTCTTCTTCATTAGCTCCGTTACTTCTGATCTGAAAATGACGACCAACCAAGTTGGTAGTTCCTCTTCATACTTGATTAGAGATTATGAATTATGCGTCTTCTAGTGCTTGCCTTGAAATTGGGGTGAACATGAGCTATAATCTGGAGATGACTTTCCCCAGTTCTTTCTCTATTGTCTGAACTGACCTTTCTAATATGAGAAATACAGCTTTAGTCAAATAATTAATCAGACTTTCTTCCTATGATGATAGTCCTGCTTGCCTACCCAAGAAGAAGTATTTCAAACCATTGTGAGAGTAGCTTTTGCTTTATTTCTTTCCAGTCCCATCCACCAGCCCCCGGTTTTGTGTGTGCGTTCTTGCGTTTTTACTTTTTGTTTGTTTTTGGCTTGGCAGTATGAAAGTTCCTAGCAGTTTGAGCTGCACTTGTCGTACATTACTTGCCTTCCTGGTAAGTAACCGCTTACCGGTTAGTGCGTGCCATCCCTGCATGATGCCTCAATTCCTAGTTACTCATTGGAGAGGAAAATGCAATCATGAATGAAAAAAAAAACTTGCATGAGAAGTGTTTTGTACCGGCCCTTCCTTCCACCTACTTACTTTCCATAGTTTTAAAAATATATATCATCTAAAAGAAATATTATCTCCTGACTAGAGAAAAGAAAAGGCAAATGGAAGAGCAGTGACGCACATTCAGTTCACCAGCTGGCCGGACCACGGGGTCCCCGAGGACCCTCACCTGCTCCTCAAGCTGCGCAGGAGGGTGAACGCTTTCAGCAACTTCTTCAGCGGCCCCATCGTGGTGCACTGCAGGTATGTGGAGACGCCCCCGACGGCAGCAGCGCTGTCCACACCTGCGCCGTGGGGCTGCCGGGGCCACCCTCCCCTTCAGCAACTGTTGCTTCCAGAAAGTCTATGAGAAGAAAGTGAGTGTTTCCCCTGCTTAACCCTTCTGGGCTTTTATTTTATTATTTTTTAAAATTTATTGTTTTATTGAAGGAAAATTGCTTTACAGAATTTTGCTGTTTTCTGTCAAACTTCAACACAAATACCGTGTTCTAACACATGTATACTGAATCTAGAAAAATGGTACTGACAGATTTATTTACAGGGTAACCGTGGAGAAACAGAATAGATTTATGGACATGGAGAGAGGGAGGAGAGGGTGAGATGTAAGGAAAGAGGAACGTGGAAGCTTATATTACCATATGCAAAATAGGCAAGGGGAGTCTGCTGTCTAACAGGGGCTCTGGATCAGCCTAGCGGGGCGGGCTGGGCAGGGAGGTGGGGGGCGCCCCTGGGCCTCTCTGCTGATTGTCCTGCCTCTCCTTCGTTTGGCCAGCGCTGGCGTTGGGCGCACGGGCACCTACATCGGCATCGACGCCATGCTGGAGGGCCTGGAGGCCGAGGGCAAGGTGGATATCTACGGCTACGTCGTCAAGCTCCGGCGCCAGAGGTGCCTGATGGTGCAGGTGGAGGTACGCCGCCCCTGGCCCTCACTTCCAGCTTCCGGCTTCAACCTTTTCTCATGTGGGGGCGGTGGCCTTAAAGGAAATCCAAGGTGTTCTCAATCTCAAACAGCTTCTTTCTGTTTCCTGAAAACTCAAGCACTGACCACAGTTAGAAGCATTTTGCATTGGTGGCTGAGAGCACTTGCGGAATAAGGATGACTATTAAGTCTATGTTGAAAAGTAATGAAATGCCATTTACACACCCTAGGTTGGAAAACAACTAAAAATGCCAAAACCCAATTTGTCAGCATTTCATGAAATTAAAACTAAGAAGACCTAATAGCACAGCACAGTGGTCGAGAGTCTGGTTTTGGGAGCTAGATTTAGAAGTCTCGGGTGGTGAAAGTTACTCTTAACGCCATGCGCTCTTCAGCCGGTCTTTAAAGGTCTTGTGCTTCAGTGAAGTCATCCAGATGGAGGCGGTGAGAGCATTCACCCTGCAGGGTTAGGGCACAAAGGCCGTCCAAGTGAGGCACTCCCACAGAGCCCCGGAGCATGCACGTAGGCGGCAACTGTGACCGATGAACATCATTATCAAGCATGTCTGCCCTTGACCCAGAGACTCCATATATTGTGTGTACCCAAGAGAAGCATTTCCAAACCTGCACAGCTAGACACACATGCAAGAGTGTTCACTGCATTCAACACTGCTAGGATAACAAAGACTGGAAAACGTTAGATGCACGGCAGTATGGGAATAGGCCAGCAGAACGTGGGAGGTGGGCTCTGCACACCGTTCCGCTGCAGTTGGCAGGGATAATTGGTCTGTAGCTCCCAGTGTGGGCAGGTGCTCAGATGAGAGCAGTGAGCAGATACAGCCCCCAGATGAAACATATCAGGACAACGTCTGCAACTGTTAAGAAGGGACATGGAAATACGGTGTTTATAAATACATGCATGCTATTGTAGGAGTCTTGAAATGGGTCATCCACCAGAAAAAAAGGAACTGTTTCCTGTGGAAAAGTCACGTAGGGTGGAAGGGTACAGCCCAATTAGAGGCTGTGTTAAAGAGTCTTGAACTTTATCAGAAATATGTCATTTGTTTAAAGACAGTCAATTCAAATATGATAAAAGTTTAAGGACAGTTGAATCTGGGTTTGGTGCTTTATGCCTTCTCATACGTGTGTTAGCTGCTCAGTCGTGTCCAGCTCTTTGTTACCCCGTGGACTGTAGCCTGTCTGGCTCCGCTCTCCGTGGGAGTCTCTGGGCGAGAATACTGGAGTGGGTTGCTGTTCCTTTCTCCAGGGGATCTTCCTAACTCAGGGATTGAACCCAGGCCTCCTGCATTGCAGGCAGACTCTTTACTGTCTAGGCCACCAGGGAAGCCGCAAGAATACTGGAGTGGGGAGCCATTCCCTTCTCCGCAGGATCTACCCAACCCAGGGATTGAACTTGGGTCTCCCACAAACCAGGCAGATTTTTTCGTATAATCTCTATTTTAAAAAATGCTAGAAAACTTTAAAAAAATGTGTTCTATGGAACATCAAATTTTTTCCCCTCTCAGATACAGTGTGGAACTTAATAGTTTTATATATTAGTAATTTAACTTACTAACTCAACATTAGTCCCGGGAGGAAGTAACAGATAGTGTTTTTTAACTGTTAGTAATAAAATAGAAGCTATAAGATGCCTAATCTATTTGTGAAGCTATTTTTTTTCCTGGCAAAATAATCCAAGATGGAATTTACTCATTTCCTGGAGAACTATGAGTGCCAACTTCCAGATTATTTAAATGTGGCAGATACCAGTGTTCTCTTCCAACTATTGTCTCCAGATGAACCAAATATGGGGTGGGGTGTACTTCATTTAAATGTGATTCATAGGACTGTAAATGATAAATTAACTGTCTTTGTCCTTTCTTGAAATGACAGGCACAGTACATCTTGATTCACCAGGCCTTGGTGGAGTACAATCAGTTTGGGGAGACAGAAGTGAGCCTGTCTGAGTTACACTCATACCTGTCTAACATGAAGAAAAGAGATCCGCCCAGTGAGCCTTCCCCACTGGAGGCTGAGTTCCAGGTAACAGCAGCCTCCTGAACCTCTGTCTGTTTCCCAGGCTGTCCTGTGTACGTGGCCTGGCTCTTGTATTTGGGATTTGCCATAAAATGGCACACCAATGAGGGAACTAAGACACAGAGAGTTTAAGAGAAATGCCTGAAAGCACAAAACTGTTATGTAGGAAACTTGTTTAAATCTAGAAATCGGACTCTGTGGCCAACATGTTAACCATTCCTCGTTAACCTGGTGTAAAATAAAGTGTCAAAATCATAGTATAGAGCCACAAAATTGGCCCGCCAAAAGCAGTGTAACATCTCACCTTTAACAACTGCATCTGGTTTTGGTTTGTAAAGGAAATAATTATAGGAGTTTATGACGACTTAGGAATGGGAACTGGCTGGAGCTGGTAGACAGAAACTAAAGGATAAATATGTGTGTCTTAACCTATTTATTAGGCAATTACTCTGAAAACTAACCTGGGATGTGGCTCACTGTGATTTCAGAGAGCTGGTGTGGCTGTCTCCAGGTTGTTCAGGCATCACAAAGGTTTTGTTACTTTTCTCTTTCACTTGTAATTTTCAGTTTATCGAATCTTTGTGTGAACTACCAAACTGGTCAATTCAGAGGTTATCACGACAAGACCAAGAATGTGCTTTTAATCAGATGCAGAGTCATTTAATGTTTTGGATCAGAATGGGACTGGGGTAGGACTTGAGATAGTCACCAAGTAACATGATCCAACCTGAAGACTGTACTATGATGGAAAAACCAGCAGACTACCAGCTTGGTCCTCAGTAAGGGGTGTTTTCTTATTCTTGCTCTTTCCACTGCATTTAATTCACTAACTCTGCTATACTCCATATACACAGACACTGAAATACTTATACATTTAATCTAAACATTCATATGTAAAGTCACTAAAAGAAAGGGTAGATTCTTTGACTGAGCAAATATGATTGAGCCTATGCTTCTAAGCACAAGAGTCAAAGTGATTTGTATGTGGAAGTGGCTAATGAGTGTGTTCTACACAGTAGTAACCACAGCTCTGATATAAACAGTGAAATTGCTCCAGCTAAGCAGAAAGGGAGGCAGAAAATGAGGGTGGCGATGGAAGCTGGTGGATTAGTGATGGGACACTGAGGCAGTTCCTGTCTAATTGCCTCGTCTTTCTTAAGAGCATATGAAGTAAGATCATTGGTTGAGAATTTGGGGGTGGGGCAGAAGTGAGTCGCAAAGAAGAGTTCATGCTCAAGACAGAGAAAATGATTTGAAATAGTTCTATCAAAGAAGGAAAGCAGTCTCCCAGGTGAAGGGGGTGGGGTGGCCAGAAATTACTGTTGGATCTTCTGAAACTTATGGTCATGATTTTTCCAAGAGAGTCAGCCAGTTGGTTTTTTGTTTTTGTTTCCTGCAGTAACATTGAGGTTAGAGGCTGTGTGCAGTTGGGTTAGCCACATCTAGGATATTTTAAAGTGACCAGTTGAAAGTTGGGAGGTGAAGGAGCTGAGGGTGCTTGCAAGTGAATAATTTAGGGTGGTCAGTAAAGAGCGTATGAGCCACAGAAAGACATGCGGTACAATGAGAGAGTCATAAAAGCAGTGTGCTGAAGGTTTTGATAGGACTGCAGATTACTGAATTGGAGGTGCTAGAATAAATGGCTAGGAACAATGGAGGCAATTTTCCATAGCAGGTATGGTGGATATCATAGCTTTTAAAGTGATGCAATTTTTGGAATGAAACCTGTCTACAAAAGTGGAGTGGAGACTGTGGATGGCTGAAGATTGGAGAAAATTACAGGAGGTGAAGACATGAGTGTGGTTTGGAACAAAGTGCTGTATTGACTTTGAAAGAAGACACCATCAGTTCAGTTCAGTTCAGCTCAGTCGCTCAGTCGTGTCTGACTCTTTGCAACCCCATGAATCGCAGCACGCCAGGCCTCCCTGTTCATCACCATCTCTCGGAGTTCACTCAGACTCA
>SJYB01003774.1:178918-193595 GCA_006408585.1 Antidorcas marsupialis
GTTGGCAAAGTAATGTCTCTGCTTTTGAATATGCTATCTAGGTTGGTCATAACTTTTCTTCCAAGGAGTAAGCGTCTTCTAATTTCATGGCTGGAGTCACTATCTGCAGTGATTTTGGAGCCCCCCAAAATAAAGTCTGACACTGTTTCCACTGTATCCCCATCTATTTCCCATGAAGTGATGGGATTGGATGCCATGATCTTCATTTTCTGAATGTTGAGCTTTAAGCCAGCTTTTTCACTCTACTCTTTCACCTTCATCTAGAGGCCCTTTAGCTCCTCTTCACTTTCTGCCATAAGAGTGATGTCATCTGCATATCTGAGCTTATTGATATTTCTCCTGGCAATCTTGATTCCAGCTTGTGCTTCTTCCAGTCCAGTGTTTCTCATGATGCACTCTGCATAGAAGTTAAATAAGCAGGGTGACAGTATACAGCCTTGACGTACTCCTTTTCCTATTTGGAACCAGTCTGTTGTTCCATGTCCAGTTCTAACTGTTGCTTCCTGACCTGCATACAGATTTCTCAAGAGGCAGGTCAGGTGGTCTGGTATTCCCATCTCTTGAAGAATTTTCCACAGTTTCTTGTGATCCACAGAGTCAGAGGCCTTGGCATAGTCAATAGAGCAGACACCATGGTTTTCTGATTGTGTTCACAGTGTCTATGCACGCACACATATATGCGCACACATGTCTGTATTGTCGTTGTTGGTCTCTCAGTCATGTCCAGCTCCTTGTACCTCCATGGACTGTAGCACACCAGGCTTCTCTGACCTTTGCCAACTCTCAGAGCTTGCCCAAACTCATGTCCATTGAGCCGGTGATGTCATTCAACCATCTCATCCTCTGTCGTCCCCTTTTCCTCCTGCCCTCAGTCTTTCCCATCATCAGGGTCTTTTCCACTGAGTGTGTATAACTGTATAACTGAGTGTGTGTAACTGTGTGTATAATGGTACTCAATTGTGCATGTTAAGCTCCCTCAGATTAGGCTATTTATCCACTTGAAAGATATTTGTTTAAGTTATTTATTAGGAAGAAAAGGCTGCAGGCAGGGAGATCTTCCAGTAGAAACTGACCTTTGCACAGATATCTGAAGGGCAGGTAGGAGTTAGCAGAGTGACAGAAAGGGCCATGGGTGGTCCAGGCAGAAAACACGCCTATAAGTCTCCTGAGAATTCAAGGCCAGCTGGCCCCATCCGAAGGCAGAGGGGTTGGTTTGGCTGTAGTGCAGAGGCCCCTGCAGGAGGTGAGGCTGGAGAGACGGTCGGGCCGCCTCCCGAGAGGCTTCCTGAGCTGTGCGGATAGAGGTTGGGTCCTTCCTGACAAGGACGGGAAGCTGCCAGAAACCTCAGAGGAACGTGCCCTGTTGTGTTCTAGAAGGATTAGAGCAAGTGAGATTGATGGTAAAGAGGCCAGCAAAGAGACTGTTGATGTTTTCAAGTGAGAAATGAAAGTGATTGTCCTGAGAAGGGGGAGAGAAATGCAGAAGGATTTGAGAGCTTCACCCGGAGATATGACAGCTTTTGCCAACTGATTAGCTACCAGGAGGGAGAGGGGAAGAGTCTGGAGGGCNCCCGAGAGGCTTCCTGAGCTGTGCGGATAGAGGTTGGGTCCTTCCTGACAAGGATGGGAAGCTGCCAGAAACCTCAGAGGAACGTGCCCTGTTGTGTTCTAGAAGGATTAGAGCAAGTGAGATTGATGGTAAAGAGGCCAGCAAAGAGACTGTTGATGTTTTCAAGTGAGAAATGAAAGTGATTGTCCTGAGAAGGGGGAGAGAAATGCAGAAGGATTTGAGAGCTTCACCCGGAGATATGACAGCTTTTGCCAACTGATTAGCTACCAGGAGGGAGAGGGGAAGAGTCTGGAGGGCTTCAAGAAGTGAAGTGTTGATTATGCAAAGCATGAGCCGAGTCATCTGTGCATGCTTTATCCTGGAGGAGAATTGACTTTGGGTCATTTAAAATAATTTAACATTGTTTTTGCCATATGGAGAATGGCCAATATCTGTACAGTCTTTTAACTTATAAAAGATCAAACCAAACTTTTTTACTATCTAGCACCTCTTCACTGGGAAACATATTCTGAATTGTATATGTTCAAATTCACCATGTCAAAGTACTTAAGATCTGAATAATTAAAAAAAAAAAAGATCAGAGATAAACTTAAAAATTAGGACCTTAGGGAATGTATGCAAATTTCACAAAACTTAATGAAATTCTTTTCTTTAGAGAACATCTTATGCTGCAGTAATAAACTAAACCAGTCATTACATTTTATTTTTTTTATTTTTTATTTTTTTAATACTTTAGTCCACATTACAATACTGTATTTGTTTTGCCATACATTGACATGAATCAGCCACAGGTGTACATGATCTCCCAATGCCAAAGCCCCCTCCCACCTCCNTGTATATATTGTATATACTTATACATATGTATAGAAAACTTTTTCTACTACACTTGATAAAGGCTCGAGAAAGAACATAAAAAAAGAGATGCAGAAATTGGAGAATGAAATGAAATGGGAGTACTGAATATGAAATAGAAAAAGTGAAACTAACTAGATAAAAGTAAAAGGTCATCATATAGTCCAGTTGTTTTTAAACATGGCTGCTGATTAGAAACACATCTGGAGCTCTGGAGAAAAAAGCAATACCTGAACATTTGTATTTTCTTTTCTTTTTTTTTTTTATTGTCACCCTGGTTTTTTTTTTTTAATTTTATTTTTACTTTATTCTATGTTACAATACCGTATTGATTTTGCCATACACTGACATGAATCAGCCACAGGTGTACACGATCTCCCAATGCCGAAGCCCCCTCCCACCCCATATCATCTCCCTGGATCATCCTGTGCACCAGCCCCATGCATCCTGTATCCTGTATTGAACATAGACTGGCGCTTCGTTCTTACAAGATAGTATACATGTTTCAATGCCATTCTCCCAAATCATCCCACCCTCTCCCTCTCCCTCAGAGGCCAAAAGTCCATTCTATACATCTGTGTCTCTTTTGCTGTCTCACATATAGGGTCATCATTACCATCTTTCTAAATTCCATATATATGTGTCAGTATACTGTATTGGTGTTTTTCTTTCTGGCTTACTTCACTCTGTATAATCGGCTCCAGTTGAACATTTGTATTTTCAAAAAATTTCAAGATAATTCTGACATGCATCTGGATTTTAGAAAGTGATTACAGATTTTTCTATTAGACCCCACTTTTGGTGATATAGAGTTATATTATTTTTCTGTTGACAAATCATGATACAAAGGTATTAAGTGAGTAATAGTTACATAATCACAAGAATAAAAGATGTTTATTAATTTTCACAATCAATAGCCAGACAAAAAAGATACCTACAATTGCAAGCCATAATGGAAACATGATTAACTTAACAATATAAAATAATTACATGCAATTTGAGGAGGTCAAGCAGAGTGATGTGATAAGTGGTGCATATATGCATGTTTTCATCAGCTCACCCAGTCTATGTCTTTTGGTTGGTGCATTAAACCATTTATATTGGAGGTAATTATCAATACATATGGATACATATGATCCTATTATCATTTTTAAAAATTTGTTTTGGTTTTATTTTGTGTAGCTCTTTTCCTTCTCTTGTGTTTCCTGCCTGGAGAAGTTCCTTTAGCATTTGTGGTAAAGCTGGTTTGGTGGTGCTGAATTCTCTTAACTTTTGCTTGTCTGGAAAGCTTTTGATTTCTCCATCAAATCTGAAGGACACTGCATAGAGCATTCTTGGTTGTAGGTTATTCCCTTTCATCACTTTAAATATATCATGCCATGTCCTTCTGGCTTGTAGAGTTCCTGTTGAGAAATCAGCTGATAGTCTGATGGGAGTTCCCTTGTATGTTATTTGTTGTTTTTCCCTTGTTGCTTTTAATATTTTGTCTCTGTCTTTAATTTTTGTCAATTTGATTATTATGTGTCTCAGTGTGTTCCTCTTTGGATTTATCCTTTTTGGGACTCTGTGTGCTTCTGGGACTTGGTTAACTATTCCCTTTGCCATGTTCAGGAAATTTTTAGCTATTACCTCTTCAAATATTTTCTCAGCTCCTTTCTCTCTCTCTTCTCCTTCTAGGACCACTGTAATGCAAATGTTGTTGCATTTAATGTTGTCCAAGGGATCTCTTAGGCTGTCTTCATATCTTTTTATTCTTTCTTTAATATTCTGTTCTGTAGCAGTGATTTCCATCATTCTTCCCTCCAGGTCATTTATCCATTCTTCTTCTGTCTGTTAGTCTTGATATTGATTCCTTCTGGTGTATTATTCATCTCTGTTTGTTTGTTCTTTAGTTCTTCTAGGTCTTTGGTAAACATTTCTTGCAGCTTCTTAATTTTTGCCTCCATTCTTTTCCTGAGGTCCTGGATCATCTTCACTATCATTATTCAGAATTCTTTTTCTGGAAGGTTGCATATCTCCACTTCATTTAGTTGTTTTTCTGGGATTTTATCTTGTCCCTGCATCTGGGACATAACTTTCTGTTTTTCCATTGTGATTAACTTTCCTTAATATGGTTTTTGTTTTAGCCACTGTGAGACTGTGCTTATTCTGTCTGACCTCTGATGGATGAGGCTGAGGCTTGTGTAAGCTTCTTGATGGGAGGGATTGGTGTTGGGAAAAATAGTCTGCTGTGGTTGACAGGACCTTGCTCAGTAAAACTTTAATCCAATTATCTGCTGATGGATGGGGTTGCACTCCCTTCCTGATAGTTGTTTGACCTGAGGCAACCCAGCCCAGGCTCCTCAGTCCATGGGATTTTCCAGGCAAGAGTTCTGGAGTGGGGTGCCATTTCCTTCTCCAGGGGATCTTCCCGTCCCAGGGATCGAACCTGCATTGTAAGTAGACGCTTTACTGTTTGAGTTACCAGGGAAGCCCTGTAGGCTCTATGGTAAGGTTAATGGTGAACTCCAAGAGGGTTTACACCAAGGGGGACCTTCCAGTGCCCCCATCCCTGTGGTGAGCCCCTACCAACCCATGCTTCCACATGAGGCCCTTCAACACAAGCAAGTAGTTTGGTTCAGTCTCCTGTGGGGTCACTGCTCCTCTCCTCTAGGTCTTGGTATGCACAAAATTTTGTTTGTGCCCTCCAAGATTATAGTCCCTGTTTCCCCCAGTCTTCTGGAAGACCTATAATCAAATGCCACTAGCTCTCAAAGCCAGATTCCCTGGGGATTCCCAGTCCCCTTTGTCAGATTCTCCAGGCTGGGAAGCCTGACATGGGGTTCAGAACCTTCACAACAGTGCAAGAACTTATTGTTCTCCAGTCTGTGGGTCACCCATCTGGCAGGTATGGTGTTTGATTTTATCATCATTGTGCCCCTCCTATTGTCTCTCCCTGACTTCTTTTTAGTCTTTGGGTGGGGGGTATCTTTTTTTGATGTGTTCCAGCATCCTCCTGTCAATGGTTGTTCGACAGCTTTGGTTTTTCTCACTGGAGGAGATGAGCACACATCCTTCTACTTTGCCATCTTAAACCAGAAGCCAAAATCCAGTTTATCACTTGTTATTTATGATTAGTGCTATGTGTCTATTTAAAAAATGTTTATATAGAAAATTCACTTCAGTTCAGTCAGTCACTCAGTCGTGTCCGACTCTTTGCAACCCCATGAACTGCAGCACACCAGGCCTCCCCTCCCTGTCCATCACCAACTCCCAGAGTCCACCCAAACCCATGTCCATTGAGTCAGTGATGCCATCCAACCATCTCATCCTCTGTCGTCCCCTTCTCCTCCTGCCCTCAATCTTTCCTAGCATCAGGGTCTTTTCAAATGAGTCATCTCTTCATATCAGATGGCCAAAGTATTGGAGTTTCAACTTCAGCATCAGTCCTTCCAATGAACACCCAGGACTGATCTCCTTTAGGATGGGCTGGTTGGATCTCCTTGCATTTTAATACATGACTTTTTTCTTTTCTATTAACTTTTTGGTTATTTTGATTGATTGAAAAGGATAAATTATTTCCTATTCTTTCTATTGAGAGGTAAGTGACATTCTTTCTTCTTCCTCAATTTAGGCTATTTTAGGCTTTACCACTAAAACAAATAAATAGAATAAATAGAATATGACATTCTGGGGACTTTGATTCTAGGTAATAAGAAGCATTTCAGTTTTTTTAAAAAAAAAAAAAAAGAAAGAAAATGGAAATTCTCCAGTGGTCCTGTGGTTAGGATTCCTAGCTTCCACTGCAGGGGGCCCAGATTCGATCCTTGGCCAGGGAACTAAGATCTTGCAAGCTACATGCGGCAGTCCAAAAAGAAGAAGAAGATAATGAAGCACTGTAGTTTCCATGTCTGTGTCATAGATTGCTCGTTCTGATTGAAACTGCTCATGGCAGTTTCAGGATACCACAATCCTGAAACTGCCATGCCAAACTAGCCTAATGGAAAGGCTACCTATGGAGAATAGTGATGGGCCATCTGAGATTTATCACCTATTTCTTTCTACTTACAAGATACATAAATGAAAAAGCCATTTTCAGTGTTCCATCCCCAGGAGATGTAACATAAAAAGAACCAAGAAACATAACTGATAGCTAGAATTGAGGCCTCTGACATAAGATCCAATTTGAGTCATATCAGCCAATCCCAGTTTTGTAATCCATCTCAGATGAAATCTCAATCATTCTGGAAGTGAGAACCAGACATCCTTACTATGGCCTATCACAATTTGCCACCCTTGATTCCGAGCATAATAAAATGGTGGTTGTTCACCATCAGAAAGTTTTGGGGGTAGTTTGCTATGTAGCAATAGATGATCATAAAAGTTACATATTATTTTAATAGGATGACTTAGAGTTTACAATATGTATCCTTGACTAATTTCTACCTACATTGTTAATAATTTTACTCTTTTCAGAACAATGCAAGAATATTAAAACAGGTTAGCTCCCTTTATCATCTTCCCCTTTTGTGCTTTTTGTTTTCAGATATTTTTCACTTATGTTTTTGTTTTAAATAGAAGAAGACATTATTTTTATTGTTTTAAACAATTAGTATTCACTTTTTATTATGGTAAATATACATAACATAAAATTTACCGTAACAACCATTTTTAGGTGTACAATTTAGTGACATTAATTACGTTTACAATGTTACATAGCCATTACCACTATTTATTTCTAGAACCTTTACATCACCTCAAACAGAACCTCATGTAGCTACAGAACCTCCTGTAGCTACTCCATCCTCCCTGCCCACTAGGCCATGGTAACTTCTATTTTACTTTCTGTATCTATGAATTTGTCTATTCTAGGTAGTTTTTATATTTGTCCTTTTGTCTCTAGCTATTTCATTTAGTATAATGTTTTCAAGTTTCCATCTGCATATCCGAGGTTATTGATTATTTTTCCTGGAAGTCTTGATTCCAGCTTGTGGTTTATCCAGCCCAGCATTTCGTATGATGCAGAGTACATCAAAGAGTATTTATCTTTTAATGATTTTTATTCTTCTTCCTGCTGAGTCATACTCTGGCCATGATATCTTTAATATAAACACTAGGTAAAAGGTTAAGCACTTATATTTATTTCCTACTGTTGCTAAAACAATTGCCAAAATCTTAGAAGCTTTAAACAACAAAAATTTCTTTTCATAAAACTTTGGAGGCCAAAACCGGAAATGAATCTCACTAGGCTAAAATCAAGATATTAGCAATACTGTGTTCTTTCTGTAGACTCTAGGGTAGAATTTGTTTTCTTTCCCTTTCCAGGCTTTAGAGACTGCCCACATTCCTTGATTTGTGACCTCCTTCCATCTTCAAGGTCAACAAGAACTTACTAAATATGTCTCACATTACATCACTTTAATGCTGACACTTCTCTTCCCTTTTTCATTTATACAGACCCTTTTTCCACTTGTAAGCCCCCCTCTACTTTTTTGGTATGGTGATTCACTGGCATGAGGAACTCAGAATGACCAGGTGACAGTATGAGTTTCCATTTTAATGGAACTTGTTGTTGCATGCTTTGGTGGAAGCATACCTCTGTGGTGGGTGGGGGTACTCAGTCGCTCAGTCATGTCCGACTTTGCAACCCCATGGACTGTAGCCTTCCAGGCTCTGCTGTCCAGGGAACTTTTCAGGGAAGAATACTAGAGCAGGTCGCCATTTCCTCCTATAGGGGATCTTCCCAACTCAGGGATTGAACCCACATCTCTGTGCCTCCTGAATTGTCAGGCAGCTTCTTTAACACTGCGCCACCTGGGAAGCCTCCTGCGGGTGCAAAAATCTCTATATCCACAGAACCCAAAGGTACAAGGATGAGAAGTAAAATGTTCACTAGGAGATTATTAGAAACAGTATTGAAAGGGAGCTACTTTCATTTCCATCCTTTAAATTTCAAATTCATAAACTCTAGTTGGCTATTAATTCAGAACACATTCTATAACATGAAGGACATCACTGTAGTCTGAAAAGTATCGTCACTGAAACTATAACTGCAACTGAGTCTCCAAAATGCTAGACCAACATTCTATCAGGCTAGGTGTTTTAGAGTAATGAGGATCAAGGTCAATCAGTCAGTCAGTTCAGTCACTCAGTTATGTCTGACTCTTTGCGATGCCATGGCTTACCTGTCCATCACCAACTCCTGGAATTTGCTCAAACTCGCGTCCATCGAGTTGGTGATGCTATCCAACCATCTCATCCTCTGTCATCCCCTTTTCCTCCTGCCTTCAATCTTTCCCAGCATCAGGGTCTTTTCCAATGAGTCAGTCTTCACATCAAGTGGCCAAAGTATTGAAGCTTCAGCTTCAGCATTAGTCCTTCCAATGAATATTCAGGACTGATTTCCTATAGGATTGATTGGTTTGATCTCCTTTCAGTCCAGGGTCTCTCAGGAGTCTTCTCCAACACCACAGTTCAAAAGCATCAGTTCTTCAGCACTCAGCCTTCTTTACAGTCCAACTCTCATATCCATATAAGACTACTGTAAAAAACATAGCTGTGACTAGATGGACCTTTGTTGGCAAAGTAATGTCTCTGCTTTTTAATATGCTGTCTACGTTGGTCATAGCTTTTCTTCCAAGAAGCAAGCATCTTTTAATTTCATGGCTGCAGTCACCATCTGCAGTGATTTTGGAGCCCCCGAAATAAAATCTGTCACTGTTGTTTCCCCATCTATTTCCCATAAAGTGATGGGACCAGATGCCATGATCTTAGTTTTTTTTTTCTTTTTTGATCTTAGTTTTTTGAATGTTGAGTTTAGAGCTAACATTTTTACTCTCCCCTTTCACTTTCATCATGAGGCTTTTTATTTCTTCTTTGTTTTCTGCCATAAGGGTGGTGTCATCTGCATATCTGAGGTTATTGATTTCTCCCAGTATTTCTCCCAGCAATCTTGATTCCAGCTTCTGCTTCATCCAGCCCAGCATTTCACATGATTTACTCTGCATATAAGTTAAATAAGTAGAGTGAGTAACCTTGACATAACTCCTTCCGCAATTTGGAACAAGTCCATTGTTCCATGCCCAGTTCTAATTGTTGTTTCTTGACCTGCATACAGATTTTTTAGGAGGCAGGTAAGGTGGTCTGGTATTCCCAACTCTTGAAGAATTTTCCACAGTTTGTTGTGATCCACACAGTCAAAGACTTTGGCATAGTCAATAAAGCAGAAATAGATGTTTCTCTTGAACTCTCTTGCTTTTTCTATGATCCAGTGGATGTTGACAGTTTGATTGCTCGTTCCTCTGTCTTTTCTAAATCCAGCTTGAACATCTGGAAGTTCTCAATTCACGTACTGTTGAAGCCTAGCTTGGAGAATTTTGAGCATTATTTTTTTAGTGTGAGAGATGAGTACAATTGTGTGGTAGTTTGAACACTCTTTTGGCATTGCCTTTCTTTGGGATTGAAACGAAAAAAGACTCTTCCAGTCCTGTGGCCATGGATGAGTTTTCCAAATTTGCTGGCATATTGAGTGCAACACTTCCACAGCATCATCTTTCAGGATTTGAAATAGCTCAACTGGAATTCCATCACCTCCACTAGCTTTGTTTGTAGTAATGCTTCCTAAGGCCCACTTGACTTCACATTCCAAGGTGTCTGGCTCTAGGTGAGTGATCACACCGTCATGGTTATCTGGGTCATGAACATCTTTTTTGTATAGTTCTTCTGTGTATTCTTGCCACCTCTTCTTAATATCTTCTGCTTCTGTTCGGTCCATACCATTTTTGTCCCTATTGCGCCCATCTTTGCATGAAATGTCCCCTTGGTATCTCTGGTTTTCATGGAAAGATCTCTAGTCTTTCCCATTCTATTGTTTTCCTCTATTTCTTTGCACTGATTATTTAGGAAGGCTTTCTTATCTCTCCTTGCTGTTCTTTAAAACGCTACATTCAGATGGGTATATCTTCCTTTTCTCCATTGCCTTTTGCTTCTCTTCTTTTCTTAGCAATGTTTAAGACCTCCTCAGACAACCATTTTGCCTTTTTGCTTTTCTTTTTCTTGGCGATGGTTTAGAATACCACCTCCTCTACAGTGTCACAAACCTCTGCCCATAGTTCCTCAGGCATTTGGTCTGTCAGATCTAATCCCTTGAAAATATTTGTCATTTCCACTGTGTAGTTGTAAAGGATTTGATTTAGGTCATACCTGAATAGTCTAGTGGATTTCCTTACTTTCTTCAATTTAAATCTGAATTTTGCAATCAGGAGTTCATGATCTGAGCCCCAGTCAGCTCCTGGTCTTGTTTTTGCTGACTATATAGAGTTATCCAGGAGTATAAATTATCAGTTCCACCGAGAATCAAGTGTAAGCCCTTCTGTAATGAAAGTGTTCCAACTAACTGATATCCCACAAGAAACCTGGTTAATTTCCTCAAGGAATGAGACTGTATCAGGGGATCAGTGTTGCTCTCTACTTTGACAAAGTGGACACTCAGCAGTCGTAGTAGCCAAATATAGTAAATAAAAATTCATGTTGTTTATCCCACAAATAACCTCCATTCCTGTTGCCGTGGCCATTTTGTTCATGAGCCCATTGGACAAGAGCAGTGGCTAGGGAAAAATGACTGAATGGGTCAACTTGCCCACTTGAGTATTAATATTCTTCTCTGCTGAGATTGCTTTTTGTTGAGAATTAATATGGGATATGAATATCTTCACAGTTGGTGCTCAAGTATGAGGGGTCTGATCTCGTCCCCAACAAATTCTTCACCAAAAAACAATTTTCTTTCCTAATCCCTGACCAGCCAGCCAAACCATCAGTTATTCTCCACCTGTAGGTCTGTATCACTGGCCATCTTTCCTTCCAGGCATTGTATACTTGGTGATCCTTGAAGAAGTTCTGTCCCCTATAAGTATTTCTCTTCTGAGCCACTCTTGGATGAGGTTCCATACATATATGGAACTTCCTATGGGCCACACTTTGCACTAGACCTCCTGAGACCTGCTAGGTCCTGAATTTACCAATAGAATTCTAACTAAGTGATGCTGTGTGACTTCCATGACAAGGCCTTACAATTTCTCTCTCTCTGTAGCTTTCATACTTTGAAACCTAAATGCTGTGAAGAAACTCTAACTGAAAGTGTATGTAGAGGGAGAAGCCAGGCCACCACAGATGTTCCAACAATCCAAGCTGAAGACCCAGATAGTGTGTGAGACCATATTAAATCACCTAACTCCATCTGATCTAGCAAATGACTAGGCCTAAGTACATGACTCCACACAAAATGAAGTTCTCTTTCAACCCACAGAAAATGGTTTTTGCTTTAAGTCATTAAATTTGAAAGTGGTTTGATACGGTAATATACAAATTTAGAAAATACTGTTCAGATTTCAAACCATCATAAATTTCCTTGATACTCAATTTGAGGTTTTCCTTAAGAATATTACATCTTCCTTTCAGAGAGAATATTATTTGTGTTGATATGGGCTGCACCATCTCCCACAGGCAATTTTGGTGGGCCTTCATATTGTGATACTGGTGTTAAGGATTACTTCAATTTGGCTTTATTTGATTTGACTTAATATAAGCAAAGGAGTGGATGGGGAACATTTTAAGAGTTATTAAGGGTTTTGGGAGGAATAAGGTATGAAGGGAAAGTAACCAAAGATAGCTTTCCAGGATACAAGAATTGCTTGGAGTAGTTTGACTAAATTTGCACTAACACGAGAAGTAGATAAGGTTGGTAAATCAGTGGAATTACTACAGGAATAAGGAGGCTTTTATAAGGTAATAATAGATAATATTTGTTGAATGCTCTTCTGTGCCAGAAGCTGTTCTAAACGCTTTACAAATGTTAACTCATTTATTCCTAAATGTAGCTGTATGAAATAGTACTGTCATTCTCACATTTTAGATGAGAAACTGAGCACGGAAGTTAAGCAGCTTGTTCAGGATGAAGTGCTTACACAGCTAGTATTTACTGACACTTAAGCCCAGACACTATCATGCCATGATTAGTGTGCTTAACCACTAGGCTGTGTTTTGTCTTTCTCCTACATTACTCTGGACTATGTAAAAGTGATACAACCAAAGTTTTGGACATTTTATTTACACTTCCTAGTAACAGAATTACCAATTTAAGGGTAAACCCCTGTGAGAATAATACCAGTATTACCTGGCTTGTGAAAGCAAACCATGATTGGATAATATTCCTAAAAATCTATTTCACAACAGTAAAATCTATCTCATGATTTTCACTCATTTTGCCCTAATTAAGCAAAAAGCTAATTAGAGGTAGGAAACTCAGTTTCAACAGTAAAATCCTATGTGTTTGAACCTTTAGAATGTCACTGTATTCCAACACCTTAAACGTCTGATTAATATAAGAAGACAAGGGGAGCCACGTCAGATAGTGAGATATATTAATCCTAAAGAGGTAAGGACATTATTTTTTTTTCATGATGTATAAATACCTTTATTTTTTACTCTTTTCAAGTGAAGTATAATTGCTTTACAATGTTGTATTAGTTTCTGTTGTACGATGAAGTGAATAAGCTATATGTATACATATATCTACTCCATCTTAGACCTTCCTCCCACCTCACCCCCCGACCCCACCCATCTAGGTCATTACAGAGCACTGAGCTGAGCTCCTTGTGGAGTACAGCAGGTTCCCACTAACTATCAATTTTATACAAGATAGTGTATATACAGCAATCCTAATCTCTTAATTCATCCCACCCTCCCATTCCCCCTGTGTTCACATATCTGTTCTCTATGTCTGCATCTCTACCTTTGCCCTGGAACTGGGTTAATTTGTACAACATTTCTAGATTCCACATATATGCGTTANTTTCTGTTGTACGATGAAGTGAATAAGCTATATGTATACATATATCTACTCCATCTTAGACCTTCCTCCCACCTCACCCCCCGACCCCACCCATCTAGGTCATTACAGAGCACTGAGCTGAGCTCCTTGTGGAGTACAGCAGGTTCCCACTAACTATCAATTTTATACAAGATAGTGTATATACAGCAATCCTAATCTCTTAATTCATCCCACCCTCCCATTCCCCCTGTGTTCACATATCTGTTCTCTATGTCTGCATCTCTACCTTTGCCCTGGAACTGGGTTAATTTGTACAACATTTCTAGATTCCACATATATGCGTTAATATATTTGTTTTACTCTTTCTGACTTACTTCACTCTGTACGACAGACTCTAGTTCATTCACATCTCTACAAATGACTCAATTCTGTTTCTTTTTATGGCCGAGTAATATTCCACTGTTTATATGTAGCATATCTTCTTTATCTATTCATCCATCATTGGACATTTAGGTTTCCATATCCTGGCTATTGTAAATAGTGCTGCAGTGAACATTGGAGCACATGTGTCATTTTGAATTATAGTTTTCTCAGTGTATATGCCCTTTAGTGGGATTGTTGGGTCATATGATTGTTCTTTTTTAGCTCTTTAAGGTGGAGCTTTTTAAGTTTACACACTGTTCTCCACAGTGGCTATATCAATTTACATTCCCATCAGCAGCGCAAGAGGGCTCCCTTTTCTCCACATCCTCTCCAGCATTTATTGTTTGTAGATTTTTTTTGATGATGGCCATTCTGACCAGTATAAAATGATACTTCATTGTACTTTTGATTCGCATTTCTCTAATAATTAGCAATGTTGAGCATCTTTTTATGTGCCTTTTTTCATCAGTTTCTCATCTTTGGAGACAAGTCTGTTTAAGTTTTCTACCCATTTTTTTGATTCTTTTTTAATTGGGTTCCATCAGCTGTTTGTATATTTTGGAGATTTATTCTTCATTCATTGCTTTGTTTGTAAATGTTTTCTCACATTCTGAGGGCTGTCTTTTCATCTCATTTATGGTTTTCTTTGTGTGCACAAGCTTTTAAGTTCCATTCAAAAAATTTTTTTTTCCTAACTCAAGGAGGTGGGTCAAAAAAATCCTTCCTTTGCACTGTTGGGGGGAATGTAATACTTTGGCCACCTGATGTGAAGAACTGATTCACTGGAAAAGATCCTGTTGCTGGGAAGGATTGAAGGCAGAAGGAGAATGGGGCAACAGAGTGTGAGATGGTTGGATGGCATCACCAACTCAATGGACATGAGTTTGAGCAGGCTCTGGGAGTTGGTGATAACAGGAAAGCCTGGTATGCTTCAGTCCATGGGGTTGCAAAGAGTTGGATACAACTGAGTGTCTGAACTGAACTGAAATTCATACAGCCACTATGGAGAACAGTATCAGTTCAGT
>SJYB01003774.1:195703-264480 GCA_006408585.1 Antidorcas marsupialis
ATATATAAAATAATGGATTTTATTAAAATTAAAATCTTATCAAAAACACCTTTACAAAAAAAAATGAGGTACCCTGGAAAATATTTTATATCAATAAAGGATTTGTATTCAGGAAACTTGAAAAACTCCTCCAAGTGAACAATGACAAATAGAGGTGATGTAACTTGAGGACTGGAATACTGGAAGATATATGAAGAAAAATTTAGGGATATTTATATTCTCATCATATATAATGAGGAGTCAAGTGATCCCGTGTAGCATGATGGAACAAGAAACAAAAGCTTTAAAGAAACAAGGTAAGAAATAGAGGATTTAAAATAATGACTTTGATACTGAGAGGAGAGATAAGCAGGAGTTTGGAGGATAAGTAAGAAAAATTCTTAATTGTCTTTGCAGAAAGTCAACAGTTCACTTCTAAAGTAAAAGGTNGAGGGGAGATAAGCAGGAGTTTGGAGGATAAGTAAGAAAAATTCTTAATTGTCTTTGCAGAAAGTCAACAGTTCACTTCTAAAGTAAAAGGTAATAAGCACATTATTTAGAAGCATGGATTGACTAGAAGATCTAAAATAAAAAATAGTTAAAAGTGGTTGCTTTTAGAGTAAGAAGGTGGAAAGACTTGGGGAGATGGGGTAAAGACTTGCTTTTTAGTGTAAATTCTACATTATTTTGCTTATTTTAAAGTACACATATTACATTGATAAAGATCTTTAAAATTACAGAAAAATTCTGTACTCACATAACTATGATTGTGCAAATTATTCAATTATAAGGCCACATAATATGCTAAATTATGCAATCCTTATTAAGAAGTCACCTTCTGGGCCACGTGAAGTATCTAGAATTAAGATAAAATGTATTCTCTTTACATAGAGAATTCAGTTCTGTTCAGTTCAGTCTCTCAGTCATGTCCAACTCTTTGCGACCCCATGAATCGCAGCACACCAGGTCTCTCTGTCCATCACGAACTTCCAGGGTTCACCCAAACTCATGTGTATCGAGTCAGTGATGCCATCCAGCCATCTCATCCTCTGTCGTCCCCTTCTCCTCCTGCCCCAATCCCTCCCAGCATCAGGGTCTTTTTCAATGAGTCAGCTCTTCACATGAGGTAGCCAAAGTATTGGAGTTTCAGCCTCAGCATCAGTCCTTACAATGAATACCCAGGACTGGTCTCCTTCAGAATGGACTGGTTGGATCTCCTTGCAGTCCAAGGGACTCTCAAGAGTCTTCTCCAGCACCACAATTCAAAAGCATCAATTCTTTGGCGCATAGCTTTCTTCACAGTCCAACTCTCACATCCATGCGTGACCACTGGAAAAACCATAGCCTTGACTAGATGGACCTCTGTTGGCAAAGTAATGTCTTTGCTTTTTTTTAAAATTTATTTTATTTTTACTTTATTCTATTTTACAATACTGTATTGGTTTTGCCATACATTGACATGAATCCACCACAGGTGTATACAAGCTCCCAATCCTGAATCCTCCTCCCACCTCCCACCCCATATCATCTCTCTGGATCATCCCCGTGCACCAGCCCCAAGCATCCTGTATCCTGTATCGAGCATAGACTGGTGCTTGTCTCTGCTTTTGAATATGCTATTTAGGTTGGTCATAACTTTCCTTCCAAGGAGTAAGCGGCTTTTAATTTCATGGCTGCAGTCACCATCTGCACTGATTTTGGAGCCCTAGAAAACAAAGTCAGACACTGTTTCCACTGTTTACCCACCTATTTCCCATGAAGCGATAGGACCAGATGCCATGATCTTAGTTTTCTGAATGTTGAGCTTTAAGCCAACTTTTTCATTCTCCTTTTCCACTTTCATCAAGAGACTTTTTAGTTCCTATTCACTTTCGGCCATAAGGATGGTATCTACTTATCTGAGGATAAGACCTGAGATAAGATCATCTGTTTATCTGAGGTTATTGATCTTACTCCTGGCAATCTTGATTCCAGCTTGTGCTTTTTCCAGCCCAGCATTTTTCAAGATGTACTCTGCATATAAGTTAAATAAGCAAGGTGACCCTATATAGCCTTCACGTACTCCTTTTCCTATTTGGAACCAGTCTGTTGTTCCATGTCCAGTTCTAACTGTTGCTTCCTGACCTGCATGTAGATTTCTCAAGAGGCAGGTCAGGTAGTCTGGTATTCCCATCTCTTTCAGAATTTTCCACAGTTGATTGTGATCCACACAGTCAAAGGTTTTGGCATAGTTAATAAATCAGAAATAGATGTTTTTCTGGAACTCTCTTGCTTTTTTGATGATCCAGTGGATGTTGGCAATTTGATCTCAGGTTGAAACATCTGGAAGTTCATGGTTCATGTATTGTTGAAGCTTGGCTTGGAGAATTTTGAGCATTACTTACTAGCATGTGAGATAAGTGCAATTGTGCAGTAGTTTGAGCATTCTTTGGCCNGTCTGGTATTCCCATCTCTTTCAGAATTTTCCACAGTTGATTGTGATCCACACAGTCAAAGGTTTTGGCATAGTTAATAAATCAGAAATAGATGTTTTTCTGGAACTCTCTTGCTTTTTTGATGATCCAGTGGATGTTGGCAATTTGATCTCAGGTTGAAACATCTGGAAGTTCATGGTTCATGTATTGCTGAAGCCTGGCTTGGAGAATTTTGAGCATTACTTACTAGCATGTGAGATAAGTGCAATTGTGCAGTAGTTTGAGCATTCTTTGGCCTTGCCTTTCTTTGGGATTGGAATAAAAACTGATTTGCCTTATATTTGCAGCGTCACTTTCTTAGTTCTTTTTTCAGAGTTTCTAACTTCTTTCTAAATTCAGCTTCTCAAACTGTCTATAACATTGGATGCCATTTCATCTCCAGATACTTTGAAAGCCATTCAACATATTGATCTAACCTAAATTGATGACCATTTTTATTTCCTTCAGATTCTGTTATTTTTTGGTCTGTTTCTATATAACTGGTTTTCCTTAAATGTCATTCTACATCATTGGTTTTCCTTAAAGGACAGGTGATTGCCAATTAGTAGTGAAGAATGAAGGTCTATGTCAATTTTTCTAGGGAGCTAGTATAAATAGTTTGTGCTTTTGTGTAAGTCTACTGTTTTCTCACTGTTCATACTCATGAATGAGAAGATTGCCTTGGAGATTTGTGAAGTGGGTGGAATAAGTTAATCACCTGACTTTTTCAAAGAAAGTACAGTCAGGTAGCCAGTTATTAAGCCAGGCATTTCTCAAATACTAAAATTCAGAGGGTTTACTACAGAGTACCAAATTCATGCTAGAAGTAGCTTTACCAGATGGTTCACGTAAATTTTTTTAAGCCTCCAATTGAAATAAAAAAATTTAAAATTTTTTTTAAAAAAGAAAGCTTTCAGCATTTGTTTCTTGTGACTATGCCTTGTGGCATGAGGCATCTTAGTTCCTCAACCAGGATAACACACACCCTCTGCATTGGAAATGGGGAGTCTTAACCACTAGACTGCCAGGGAAGTCCCTTCTTTTTTTTTTAAATTTTACTTTATATTGGGGTGTAGTTGATTTATAATGTTGTGTTAGTTTCAGGTATAAAGCAAAGTGGTTCAGTTATACATAGACATGTATCCATTCTTTTTCAGATTCTGATTTGGGTTTTAAGAAGAGGACTGATCACCAGGAAAATCAGAAAATTCCATCTTGAAGCCCAGAAGAGATAAGTGTTGGGCATTTCCCAGTCATAAATGGCATAGTGAAAAGTGAAAGTGAAAGTCTCTCAGTCATGTATGACTCTTTGCAATCCCATGGGCCACATAGTCCATGGAATTCTCCAAGTCAGAATACTGGAGTGAGTAGCCTTTCCCTTCTCTAGGGGATCTTCCTAACTCAGAGATCAAACTCAGGTCTCCCATACTGCGGGCAGATTCTTTACCAGCTGAGCCACCAGGGAAGCCCAAGAATACTGGAGTGGGTAGCCTATTCCTTTTCCAGCAGATCTCCCCAACCAAGGAACTGAACCAGGGCCTCCTGCATTGCAGGTAAATTCTTTACTGCTGAGCCACCAGGAAAGCATAAGACTACCACCATGTTCTTAACAGGAAACACCCCAATTGGCTTGAAGGGAAAACAGCCACTTTGGTAACCTTGGTCTTCCACAGCACATGGAGCCAGACGAAACTGGCAATGTCAGAGACGGGTAAGTGGCAAGTAAGAGAAACTGGCAAGGTCAGAGTCTGAGAGTGCAAGGCTTCTTCACATAAGCCTGGGTCCTTGAGAAGGATCTACAAGTACCCTAAACTTCCAAGAAAGAACTGGAGTATGTGCATGTTTTCCTAGGGAAAGGGTCCATCCCTTCTCATAGAGACAAGAGTAGGTTAAACTTCTGAGAACAGCACTAAGCCAGTTGCAGGCAAGAATGAGGAAGCCACCGGATACACCACCTAGAGCCAGCCATATCTGAGAGCTTGCCAAGCTGTCACTGAAGTTAGAACATGGACTCACAGCAGAGACAGTCAAGCACTGTTTTTCTGCACTTCTTTCTAACTGTACTTCAAGTTCTTTAGAAAACAAGGCCCTGGGCTTGGTCCACTGCTATCTTGTATTCATTCTTGGATATTAATTCACCAACATTAAACCCCAGCATAGAAGATGTGATAAGACAAGACTCCCTCCCCTACAGAGTCTTTTGCTGGTTTCAGTGGTGGACAGTGGTCATCATAGAAAACACACAGGAACTTTTCCCTGGAACTGAGGTGGGATGAAAAGTGCCTGCTGTGAATATTATCATCTTTTCCCTGGACCCTTGACCTCCAGTTGCTGAAGATATAGCAGAAAATAATCTTCCTTGAAGATAAAGGGTAACAAATTCATAAAACAAAAACACAGTCTTCCAATGCCCTGTGTTTTTCAGATATTCTGGGTTTAGTTCAGCTGCCAGATAAACTAATTGATGCATTCATCTAGATAGCCAGGTGAGCCCACTTGATAGTGTGATAGGCCGCTGAGAGCCAGAAAGGGCACTGGAACCCCGATATCACCAGAAAATCCTTTCCTGGGAAGACAGTTTCATGAATGAGCTCTTCCAAGCAAATGACAGCAAACTTCCCCAGGTCCTCCTCAATCACTGTGTCAGAGAGATGACTTTATTCTTGACTTTGGCTTGTCTGTGTTTCAGGATGAGCTCCTGAACAGGCTTCAGATCTGGAAATCCCGAGGTCACCTGGGCTTCCTTGGTGGCTCAGATGGTAAAGAGTCCACCTACAGTGTGGTAGACCTGGGTTCGATCTCTGGGTTGGGAAGATCCCCTGGAGGAGGACATGGCAACCCACTCCAGTATTCTTGCCTGGAGAATCCCCATGGACAGAGGAGCCTGGTGGGCTACAGTCCATGAGGTCACAAAGTCGGACACAACTGAGTGACTCAGCACACAGCACAGGTCACATAAGTTTCCACTACACAAAGTTTTTTCATGGTTTAAGGGGTTATTTTCATAAAGATACCACTGAAAATATTCTTCAGATGAAGTCTTGCAATGGTCCTTTGCACCAGTAAATTCACCCCATTAATCTTTTGGGTGCATACAACAAAGACCATGGAATGTTTATCTGGAACTTCCAACCTGTGAGGTTTCACTAATAGTCATTAGAACCACACTCTGTCATGCAGTTGATGCCAGGAATTATGTAGGAAACATTCTAGTTGCTTATACTTGAGCTCTTTTTCTTTCCTTTGCTCTTTCCTTTGCAAAAGCTCCTCCTTTGCCCGGGTGACTCTGAGGGCCTGATAAGCCATCCTCATTTTCAGAACATTTTCTGGAACCAAAGGGATTTTTATTTCTTGGCTTTTGCTACACCATCTTCCCAACACCTCAGGCTGCTCAGGGTTTGTTTGTTCTTATGCCCAACAGTTAATATCCATCTACCAGCAGATAGTTGACTAATAAGAAATATCTACCTGCCTGCAGCCTTTAGTCTTGAAGTGACATTGGAGACAATTGGTATAACTTATGTACAGACTTTCAATTAGCCTCATTGTCTATAGCCATTTTCCTTTTGGCCCTTTAGAATTACTAAATCCTAGTGTTCCAATGACAAACAGGCTACCTCATTAGTGCCTCTTTAAGTATGTCTAGGTAAATCTTCTACATAGATATGTCCAATAAAATACTACCATTTATTTTTGGTTTTCCAGACATAAGATAAAATTCCTTATTTGCTCAAGAACTCCCTTCTCTCTGTTATGGGTGAACTTTCACTATATTGTCACTTCATTTGGATTCTAGAGGTATAGAAAGTGAAAATGTGTGCTCAGTCTACCATTTTATTAAAACACACACACACTTGTTTATATACAAGGCTTTTCTACTGAATCTCTTTAAATTCAAGGATGTATTTTAAAGAGCCTAGCATAGTGTCAGGAATGTAATAAATTTTCAAAGGTATGTGACTAAGTGGATTTGAATGTGGAAGAGAAAAAAATTAAAAATGACAGAAAAGCTTAGGCCTAGATAACAAGCATGCTGTTAGACACCAACAAAGGAATAATAGATTTTAAAGAAATTTTTTTTTTAGTGTTGGAAATCAATTGTTATGCCCTCAGTTCAGTTCAGTTCAGTCGCTCAGTCGTGTCTGACTCTTTGCGACCCCATGAATTGCAGCACACCAGGCGTCCCTGTCCATCACCAACTCCCGGAGTTCACTCAGACTCACGTCCATCGAGTCAGTGATGCCATCCAGCCATCTCATCCTCGGTCGTCCCCTTCTCCTTCTGCCCCCAATCCTTCCCAGCATCAGAGTCTTTTCCAATGAGTCAACTCTTCACATGAGGTGGCCAAAGTACTGGAGTTTCAGCTTTAGNCTGCTGATGGGCATCTAGGTTGTTTCCATGTCCTGGCTATTATAAACAATGCTGCAATGAACATTGGGGTACATGTGTCTCTCTCAATTCTGGTTTCCTCTGTGTGTATGCCCAGCAGGGGGATTGCTCAGCCGTTACATTTTAAAAGGTGTTTCCTTTCTATTTCTTTCTTTCAGAGACTTCCTTCTTATAGGAGCTGGAGGACACAGCATATTGGGAACCAAGAAGAAAATAAGAGTAAAAATAGGAATTCTAACGTCATTCCATGTATGCAGTTTTATTTTTATCTTTTGTATCACAGTGAAGTTCTTTGAATTTGTTTAATGTGAGACATGCACGCAAACCTTTGGGAAGCAACTTTTCAACATTTGCTTGACAGCAGAGAATAGTTATAAGTTATTTAAATTTTAGTTGTAGCAAATACATTGAACCCTAGGCATTCACAATGGACTTTGGAGGACAGACGGTATTGAGCGTTTTCTTTTTATCAATTAGTTTAGAAATGAGTTTTCAGAAAGACGTAACCTTTTAAGCCTGGGAAAGGCCAAGTTTTCTTTACAGGTTTTCTCTCATCTTTAGTTTATTGCAGTTATTTACTTCAGGGTAATTGCCAAGTAGCAAAATTACATCCTTTTATTCCCTTTATGTTTTCTGTTTATCTTATTCTTACATCAGGGCGGTTAAAAGTAGGCAGGAAATTTACTATGAAGTCTTGATCATCACGTTTAACAGAAGAAAACATGCATCTTTTGCTATTTAAGTATATTGATAGGATCCTACCTGTACAACTATAATTATATTCAGTTGCTAAATAAATATTAATGCACTAAAACTAACGTGGAGAAAATATAACCCAAGATAGACAACCTTACAAATTGGATCAATGCAGGGTTGACCTAGTTAATTTCTGAAGTGGTCCTTATGAATATAGTTTAAAATATGGAATTGATGGTGATATAATCAGATCCTTTGATCAGGTTGTTCTAAATTTAAGAAATTGAGTAACAGCGAGAAATTATGGACTAAATACTTTCCTCAATGAAATAATTATTTATTTGAGATACTCATTTAATTAAGATTGCTAATTTACTGTTAATAAGATATAATTGAAAAATTAGGTTTTACCGAAGGTATGTATTTTATTAACTTACAGATGTATTTTTAAAACTTTTATCCATCAGACTGATGCTATTTCATGGAAAATTAAAGTATATGTATCAAATATTGAATAATCATATGGAACATTATGACATAGAGTTATGTCCTAGGTTTTTTTCCTGGGAGTTTCTTGGGATCGACCGCCTTTCAATTAGAGTTTAAAAAAATAATTTGTTAATCGATGAGAATGGAACAGGATCTCATTCCATGTAGATCAATAAGTATACATAATGCAGCCTGTCACTTCTAAATGACTCTCTAGCTTCCACGTGACAGTCAAGCAGAGATTTATTTGTTTTTTAAATCAAATCTAAATTTTATTTTTACTTTGCCAAGATGACTTTAACAGAGTGGCACTGAAACATGAGCTGGAAATGAGCAAGGAGAGTGAGCAAGACTCTGACGAGTCCTCCGATGATGACAGTGACCTGGAGGAGATAAGCAGATACATCAATGCCTCCTTCGTCATGGTACGTCCTCACCATTCCCAAGCCCAAGGTCCCCCTCTAAAAAAATGCATATGTTCTTACGGCCATGCACTAAGTGATTCTTTAAAAGAAGGATAAGCTTGACCATATCTATGTATTCATTGATGTGAAAGTTTCCATTTTTAATACTATATCTTAACTTATTGCAATACTTAGACATTAAAACCTAATGAGTTGATATAAAACAATACTATTATAGTTACAATTTATGGCAAATATGACTATAATAAAATTTGAAAAATAAATGAAATTCCACAAAAACAAATATTTGAAAATGTTTCACGACTGAGCGACTTCACTTTCACTTTTCACTTTCATGCATTGGAGAAGGAAATGGCAACCCACTCCAGTGTTCTTGCCTGGAGAATCCCAGGGATGGGGGGAGCCTGGTGGGCTTCCATCTATGGGGTCACAGAGTCAGACACAACTGAAGTGACTTAGAAACAGCGGTAGACAGTATTATTCTAAGTTATTGGTTGACAAGTAGCACTTTAGGATCATTTTAATCCAATTAATTGCGTAATTTGAGTCCCTACAAGAGCCTGTCTAATTCTGGCTTAAGCTTTTCAAAGGGCACAGCGTTCAACCTGTTAAGAAAGGTATACCCAAGGCCATTCCTCCCTGGTGGCACTTGACTTTTACTCCAATTTTCTAATGTTTCAGTATTTCACGTAGTTACCCTTTCAGTATTGATAAATGCACTTAGGAAAAATGGCTACAAATATTGACGTCCTTCCTCATGTCAATTCCTTTTTCTGGATTCTGGCCTACTTAATAAGTTTTTCCATCATGTTAACTTTCTGAAGTCTTTAAGCAGTTGACTTTTATATTTTGTTCAGTTATTCATATCTAGTTATCCAGCTTACCATGGTCTAAGGTGCATATTCCCATACAGTTGTTTATATCGACAAATGTTTTATAAAATTTTGGTATTATCTGTATTAATTCTCTCTCTTACTTTTTATACTTATATTAAGAATATTTCCTTTAAAGACATGCCTTTAAAATATTTATTAGATAATATTTCTTTACATTCTTGTTGAATTCATGTGGGCTTAGTCACTTAGTCGTGTCTGACTCTTTGTGACCCTTTGGACTGTAGCCCACCAAGCTCCTCTGTCCATGGGAATTTTCAGGCTAGAATACTGGAATGGGTTGCTGTTTCCTTCCTTTTCGGGATCTTCCTGACCCAGGGATGGAGCTTGCATCTCCTGTGTCTCCTGCATTGCAGACCAACTCCTTACCCACTAAGCTAGCAGTTAAGCCTCTTTTATGTTGTATAATTTCCCATTAGNTCACAGAGTCAGACACAACTGAAGTGACTTAGAAACAGATAGTAGATATATACTCGGATACCCATATTGCAAGCAGAATCAAATCTGCTTATGTGTATAGTTAAAAACTTTTCATTCAGATTTTCTGAATATTTAAGTGAGTCTGTGTCATATACCTTTTTTTTTTTTTAGTATACTGAGAATTCAAGAAGGAACTTTAAGTAATTCAGTAAATATTCTTTGCATATTCACTAAGCTGAGTTTATTTCTTTTCCCAATTTTCTTAAAATACATATTCATAGAATATTAGTTATAAGATAGTAGAAGAATGCTGTCTGAGCTAAGTTGCTCAGTCGTGTCTGTCTCTTTGCAACCCCATGGATGGTAGCCCACCAGGTTCCTCTGTCCATGGGAATTCCCCAGGCAAGAACACTGGAGTGGGTTGCCATGCCCTCCTCCAGGGAATCTTCTCTGACCCCGGGTTGAACCTAGGTTTCCTGCATTGTAGGCTAATTCTGAGCTACCAGGAAGCCCAAGAATCCTGGAGTGGGTAACCTATCCCTTCTCCAGGAGATCTTCCCAACCCAGGAATCGAATTGGAGTCTCCTACACTGCAGGCCGGCAGATTCTTTACCAGCTGAGCTACCAGGGGTCCCTAGCAGAAGAATATATAAACATAAATTAGAGGCGTGATGAAGACAATTCTGAAATGCTTATGCTTTTTTTTTTTAAATAATCACATTAAGCTTTTTAAAGGAAAAAATGGTAATTTTGGAGGGAAAAATTTGTTAGTTTTCTAAAATGTTATCTTCCGAACTTGATTTTACATTAGTAGCCAAGTATTATCATTAACTATTATCTTTTATAGAGACATCACATTGTTTTTTGGACCTAAGAATCTGTTTGTCATTGTTTTAAAAAACTGAAGTACAGTTGCTTTACAATATTGTGTTAATTTCTGCTGTACAGCAAAGTGACTCAATTATACACACATACATGTATATATACACACTTTCTTTATGGTGTTCTTTTCTCTTATGTTTCATCACAGGATGGGACCTAAGACTCTTAATATTTTTATGTAACAGCACTGATATCAAATAAGTGACCCTTTCCACATGGTTGTCTTAAGAATCCACTCTTCCCTCACCAGCAGCACTAACTGGGTCTCAATTCTTTCTTTGTTGAAAGAGTTACTGGAAACCCGAAGTGATGATTGCAGCTCAGGGACCTCTGAAAGAGACCGTTGGTGACTTCTGGCAGATGGTCTTCCAAAGGAAAGTCAAGGTGATCGTCATGCTGACGGAACTGAAGAGTGGAGACCAGGTTTGTGCGTTTGAGAATCTCTTCTTTCGGGTCTTTCTATCATAAAATCTGATCCTTCTTTCCTGGATCACTTACTGGATGGATCTCTGTATCCCAGTCCCTTTGATCCCCCTGTCACACGGTTCCATTTGTTCATTCTCCCCGTTTTCCATCCAAGCGCTGGCCTCTAGCGTTTTCACCTGGGTTCTGACCATTTCTCCTGTTTGCCTCCCCTGGCCCCCACCAACTCTGCTCACTGTTCACAGATCGATTGTCTAATAATACCCAGCGACCCCGAGCCTCCCTCTGCTAAATGCAGCGGACCACATGAGAACCTACTGTATAGCACAGGGGGGAAAAAAAGAAGGTGCAATTTGTTTGTAGGACATGCACTGAGTGAAACTTAAAAATGCATTCCAGTATGCAGTGAGAGTGTCCGACTCTTTGCAACCCCATGGACTTTGGCCCGCCAGTTTCCTGTCCATGGATTTCCCAGGCAAGAATACTGGAGTGGGTGGCCATTCCCTTCTCCAGGGGATCTTCCCGACCCAGGGATCAAACCGGATCTCCCACACTGGAAGCAGATTCTTTACTGTCTGAGTCACCAGGGAAGGATGCCGTAGGTACAGACACAGCTTGATGCCGCTTGGACGAGGCACCTCGAATAGTCACATTCGTAGAGTCAGAAAGCATATTGGTAGGTGCCAGGGGCTGGGGTGGGTGCAGGAGGTGGGGAGGGGATGGAGACAGCGTTCAATGGGGACAGAATTTCAGTTTAGGAAAGTGAGAAGCTGGGGAGATGGATGATGGTGAGAGCTGCCCAGCTGTGCAGTCAGGTATGGTTAGGACACTACGTGTTACATTCTGTGACTGTTACCCCCCTCCCCCACACACATATACACAACAGCCACATCTTTATTCTTTTTTTTTCTTTTTTTCTCAGGATAGAAACCCACCTCTTTGGTCTGACATTTAAGACCATCAGTAGTCAGGCCCAGTGTATCTTGCCATGCCCTCATGCTTTTGCGTTTTCCACGCTTTCCGCCCTGGGCAAGTAGAGTTACTGACGGAATCCTAACAGCGTCTGTGCTCTCTTCAGTGAGCTCTAATTTTTCTGACATCCCACGCATCTGGATGTACCCTCTCTTCCCATTTTGATCCTCTTCTTCCAGAAAGACAAAACTCCTGAAAACCATATCTAAATCCCGTCTTCTTTGTATCCATGTAAGAGTTACTGTCACAAACTTCTGAGGTTGGAGGTGAACCTCGGACCTAATTTGATCTTCTGCCTAATGCCTGTTACCTATATTTGAGCCTTTTCTTAATACCACAAGTTATCAAGATTTTCCTAGCAGTACATCTTAGTTTTTACCACTTAACACTTTATCTGACATATGTTAAAGCTTATTTAATGAATGTTCTCACCAGTATGCAGTTATGCTATATGTCTTCTTTTACTCTCTCTCTTTTCCCTTCTCCCCTACCCTCGTGCTTAGAAAATAGGTTTTTTTCCCTTTATTTTTATGCTTTTCTTTTGTTCATTTTCCTTTTTTTTTTCCAAAAAACCTTAACTGGAGGAGAATTGCTTTACAATGTTGTGTTCGTTTCTGCTCCACGACGTGAATCAGCCATAAGGACACATACATCCTTTTCTTGAGCCGCCTGGCCCTCCCGCTGTCCACCCTGTCAATCATCACAGAGCTCCCTGTGTTATACAGCAGCTCCCCACTAGCTATTTTATGTTTTGTCCTTTTTTTTTTTTTTCTTTTAAGGCATGGGATTCTAGTAATCTTTTCCTTCATCTAAATTGGGAAAGCCAGGGAATGGAACAGGACTTCAGACAGGAATGCCTATCGTGGTTAGCAACTGTGGGTCTGGAGTTAGTGGAAATCATTTGAGGAAGGAGCGAGTACTTCTGTCATCCATGCGTTCGTCAGTCTGACCCTTTCCTCAGATAGTCAGCTGACACAGACGAGATAGAGACGAAGCTTCTAAAGGTGCAGTCTCTTTCCCGCCAGACCCCTGGAGGGACAGGGAGACCTAAGTTCTTGGAGGGGTCATGACAACATCAGCCCAGTCCATCCTTTTTGAAAAGGTGGTGGTGAGGCATGAAATGTGGGAAAAGCGAAGCTGAGACCTAGCCTCGGGTGGCAGATCCGTGCCCAGGGTGTGCTGGGCACCTTGGCTCTCCCTGGGTTCCTTGCACAAGGCAACACCATGTATCTGTTGGATGCATGTCCAGAATACTTCCAGTAGGTTTTAGATTTTTATGAAGAGGACTCAGTTTGACAGCACAGTTAGTCATTTCACATTTANAGACCTAAGTTCTTGGAGGGGTCATGGCAACATCGGCCCAGTCCATCCTTTTAGAAAAGGTGGTGGTGAGGCATGAAATGTGGGAAAAGCTGGGCACCTTGGTTCTCCCTGGGTTCCTTGCACAAGGCAACACCGTGTATCTGTTGGATGCATGTCCAGAATACTTCCAGTAGGTTTTAGATTTTTATGAAGAGGACTCAGTTTGACAGCACAGTTAGTCATTTCACATTTAACAGAGCAGAGTGAAGAAGAGAGCGAAAGAGGACAGAGTCAAAGCCGAGATGAGAGAGGTGGCTCTCTGAGTGCGTTGACAAGCGAACCGAGCGCTTGGGCAGCTGATGCTGAACCACGTTCTCTCTCATCTAGGAAGCCTGTGCTCAGTACTGGGAGGAAGGAAAGCAAACCTACGGAGATGTGGAAGTTCACATGAAGGACATCAACAAATCTTCAGCGTATATCGTCCGTGCATTTGAACTGAGACATTCCAAGGTACACACTTAGCTTCAGGAGTATGTGTCTTTGGTGTAATTGATCTGGTTGAAAAATTAAGATGCATTGCTCTGTGAGAGCAAAGCAACTCTCTATATGATGTTTTCAGGATGAACTTCTTTAATGATTTAAATGAAAGTAACTGGGAGGGCAAAGTAACAGTCAACTTATCCAATGGGCTGAGTTTCTCCCTTGAATTCATGTTCCTTCCCCGGGTTTCAGAGGAAAGACCCACGAATGGTGTACCAGTACCAATTTAATAACTGGAGTGGGGAAGAGCTGCCCGCAGAGCCCAAAGAACTGGTCTTGATGATCCAGAATCTCAAGCAAAAACTTCCCAAGAAGAATTCTGCCGAAGGGAATAAACATCACAGGAATGTGTCTCTTCTCGTCCACTGCAGGTCGGTGGGGTTTCACGGGGTATGTTCTAAAGCCCACCGTCCTGCTTGACCTCTTGGCTCACACCTCTTGTTAAACGCGATTTCTCCCAATAGTGAAAAATGCATGACTGCAGCGGAACACGTCTCTCCCACGTGTTCCAGCAGCCCAACTGTGGTGAAAATGCAGTAGAAATAACTATATTTTAGTGCAGGAATGTTAGGTTGTGATCCCTTAATATCAGGGGCATTTAATCCCTGACTCAGTGCTGATGCTGAACCCAGAATGTCACCTGTCCTGAATGAATAAGTGAATGCGTGGACGGATGGACGGACAGATGTTACATTTTATTTCTGCCTTTACAAGAGCGTGGAGCCACTCTACTAGTTGTCAGTGGAATCCAGAGGACTGAATGTTTTGCCTCCAATACACCTATCTTCTTTATTAACTGAAATCTCATACTTAGCAACTTTGATTGGAAACCCATTACTTGACTCCCTAAATAGAGCCCCAAAGGCAAAGAGTTTAATAATATACATAGTAATACTTGATTTTATTGAATTTATGTTATACAGACCCTTAAGTTTCATCTGTGATAGGTCTCCGCCTTAAATAAGAGGTTTGAAAGAAGGATGCATGATATAAACTATTTTAAAATAAAATGTTACACTAAATTAGAAATTAAAATAGTAAAGTAAGATGAGAAATGTAAATCTAGAAAAGTGCTTAAAAGGCTTTCTCAAAAAGCCTCATTATTATTATTAGAATTGCATATACTACAACCAAGCCCTTAAACAAATACTACTTTTTGGCATTTATTTGAGTTTTCAAAGGTAAAATTTACATAGAAAGAAAACTAAAGAAGGAAAGTTTAATATTTAAAACTGTACGTGTTTCTTGGGGGAAGGATGAACACCTACTGTGCATCCCTTGGTTATTTACATCAAAAATCTTCCAATAACGTTCTTTAAATTGAATTTTTATTATAATGTAACATGCCTCTCACAGTTTGATAAGTGATTTGGCTGCCCTCTCCTTTATGAGTAATTTCATTAGGTATCCTTTTTCTGTTGGTGCAGAATTGTTAACGTTTGTGAAGGAGAAAAAAAAGCACTAGAGAGGCAGCAGAGAGGAGAGAAAGTACGTGGTTTAGTAATTTACAGTTCATCAGGTCCCTTTTTTCTGGATTCATCAGTTTCCATCACAGGAATGTGCCTTTCTGTGCCTTTATCTTCCCTAAATTTCAGTATTTTCATCTATCAAATTGGCTTTATGATATGTGTCTTAACAACTTCATATATAAATTAAAGTGCATGGTAATTAGTAAAGTACTAAGCAGGAGAAAGTATATTTTTAAAGTGTAAGTTTTTAAACTAAAGGACTATTATATTCCCAGGTTGAGAAAGTTTGCATAAAACTTGCATTTAGCAGAAATGTTCTGCTCTTAAGAGACGGGAATAAAATAATCACAGTAAACCTGAAGCAAAGAATGTATTCTTATCTCTGTCTTTTGATTTTTATCCCAATATCACTTTCTCCATAAACTGTAGAATTTTTAAAAATCTTTTCTTTCTTTTGTAGAGATGGATCTCAGCAAACAGGACTATTCTGCGCGTTGTTCAACCTCTTGGAAAGCGCTGACACAGAAGAGGTGATAGATGTGTTTCAAGCTGTGAAGTCCCTCCGCAGAGCTCGGCCAGGAATGGTCCCCACCTTCGTAAGTGTGCCGCATCAATGCTTTTAATGTGTTTTCCCTTTTTACTTCCTCTCTCTCCTTCCACCCCTCCCCCTCCTCTCATCCTCTCCTTTCTGTTCCTTCTCTTCTATTTACTTTTCTAGTCTCTAAAATCGCATTTTACATGATGGTTCCCCTTGGATTGTTATCAGTATAAATAAGAGGCCTAACGGGAGTTTGCCAGCGATGCGTGGTGGTGGTTCATGAAGAACACTTTTTTTTAAAAGCTCATGAAACCCCCCACCCCTCCACTGCCACTCCTGCAGAGTGAGACCCCTGAGGGCCCAGGCTTGGGACTGGTGTGTGTTTTCCTCTGCATTTTATCACCTGAACAGGTCACAAGGCCAGCTCAGGTGTAGGGGTGGGATAAACTCGCCTTTTGTCCAAAGGGCCTGCAAAGTCAGTTTCCCAAGAGATGTGGCTGCCACCGAAAGCAGGGTCTGGCTGCTCGCCACTCAGATGCAATAGAGAGGCTGGGCTGGTAGGAAAGAAAGTGTGCTTTATCTTGGATGCTGGCACCTGGAGCAGCGGGGAGGTGGACGCCTGTCCAAAGCTAGCTCCCCAACTCCACTGACAATCCAGCGGGCAACAGCTTTCATAGACTAAGGGCGGGGGCGACATGAAAACATGGCACAGTCAGCTCTCACAGTCATCTTCAGATCGGCCATCGGCGGTCTGACCAGCATCGTCTTGACTGTTTCAAGTGCCGTTCGTCTTCAGTTCCATGGCTGGTTTCTTCCCGTTTCACTGAGCCCAGTTCTCAGAACTGTGGCAGCTTTTGTTACGGCTGCAGTCCGGTTATCCTGTAGTTAACTTCTCCACCTGGTGGGGGTTTCACTATCCGTGAGACAGCTCACAGGATGTGGCTGGGAGTATCACCTGCAGCCCTTGAAGAGGAACCAAAGGTCCTTGACTACGCTTAATGACTAAACTGTTGTTATTTAACCTCCTTTGACTGTTCTCCTTTGTTTCCCACTTCTCTGATTAACCTTCTTCTATGACTAAGGTTTTTCCACAGACCGAGGGCAAGCAGAGGACCGGGGTCGGGGGATGAGGACCAGAGGCGCCCGCTCTGCTTCACAGGTGCAGGGAGGCTGTTGAATGAGCACTGTCCTCATCAACCCGAGCTGTGTCCTAAGTGTAGTGGCCGCAGGTGGTGGTCTGGGAGTCAGTCACCCATCACAACGCAGACTCAACCACGCACTCGGACACTGGCAGCTCGCTCTTGTGCATGGCCTTGACCTTGCATGTACTGATGTTGAAAGTGAACTGAGTGTCTGCTGTGTGCGTTTGCCATGAAGAGACTCACTGTTTAGTGTGAGGAGAAGGCAGACCTATACTAAGCAATGCCATAAATGTAATGACAGAAATTATTGGGTGGCGTGGTGGTAGAGTCCGCCTGCCAGTGCAGGAGATGCGGGAGACCTGGGTTTGATCCCTGGGTCAGGAAGATCCCCTGGAGAAGGACATGGCTACCCATTTCTTCTCTATTCCTGCCCAGAAAATTCTGTGGACCGACGAGCTTGGTGGGCTACAGTCTGTGGGGTCACAAAGAGTCGGACACGACTGAGTGACTGAACACATGAGTGAAATGACGGAGAGATCACTAGAACATGAGTGAGGGCGCTGAACTTAACCCGAGGGGCTCAGGCTGGCTTTCTGCAGACTCTAGATTGGATGCCAGTTGATATGTAGGCATGATGGAGAATGGGCATCCAAGATGGGTTCCTTTGCAAAAGCTTAGGAATGAGATGCCCGCTTATGGCCTGAGAGGGGACCAAACACCGATTTGGTGTGGCTACAAGGCCAGTCCTGAAGACTGCCTTGCGGCCAGTCCTTTAGAACCCTAAGGAGAGTGAGGCATTTAAAACAGTCTTTTCAGGAAAGCACACAGGAATAGTTTTCTCTTACCCAGAGTCTTCCACACGTAAATGATTAAGTCTTGTTCATTTTCACATGATGTTAACAAAAAAGAAAAAAAGGACCTAAACTTCTTCCGCGTAATCCCTGGCTTCTTCCCTTTGCCAGGAGCAATACCAATTCCTGTATGACGTCATTGCCAGCGCCTATCCGGCCCAGAATGGACAAGTGAAGAAAAGCAAGCATCCAGAAGATAAGGTCGAGATTGATAACGAGGTGGACAAAGCTAAGTCGGATGCTAACTGCACACGCCCCCCGGAGGCCCTGGAGCAGACTCCCGAAGGCGACAAAGAGGCTGGAGGCGCCAAGCCCGCGGAAGGTGCCGAGGGCCCGGAGCTCACCGCCAACGGCCCCGCGAGCCCCGCGCTAACTCCCAGCGCGTAGCAAGAAGGCGGGGCAGCTCCGGGCCCGGATTCAAGGCTGTGTCTGCTTTCCTAGAACTACAGAGGCAAAACAGATACACCGTGGATCCATGAGGGGCATGGGCTGGGGTTTGTGGGAAGCTTTTGTTTTACAACTGTAGAAAAATATTTAAGAAGTTTTGCTGAAGCATTCTTGTACAGTCTTGTGCTAATTTTAAGTTTTATCCATCTCTGTCATCCAGCAAGAAGCAGCTTGTTTGTAGTCTGTGTGTGTGTGTGTGTGTGTGTGAAAGAGAAAGAGGCAGAAACAGACACAGGGGATGCGTTAGAGGATGCTTTCGAGTAAGTCTAAATGTGCTGAGAAACTTGGCCATTTTGGTTTTGAAGAAAAATGACAGTATTTTATACTGGAAATATTCACTTCTCTCAAAGGTTTTATTTTTGTTTTAAATCATAAATTGTGTGTGCGCTGCCAGTGAGAAGGACATGTACATTTCTAGAATGACCTCAAGATGGCCTCCTTGTCCTGCTGAACTACATCTTATGATTTCCTATTTCATTTCCAGAAACAGACATAAAAATAGAATATGTGTACTACAGGAAAGTTAACTAAATTAACATTTGGAAATCTTATATTCCATATGTTAGCATTTAGTCCAATATTTCAGGCTTATTTAATCTAATTTAAAATTTCAAGAAAGCCTATCTTGTTATCCTCATATGCTGTTTATAATTTTGAAGCACGGGTTATTCTCTGTATTATATGTGAAATTCATTGCTTGATACTTTTGACCCAAAACTATGTGTTTGCTACAATTGAGCTTCAATAAACATCTTTAAATAAATGTAATGTGTATTCAATCCTTTAGGACCGAAGTAGAGTCATTAGAATCTACTTGTCCTAAGTATTTACATATGAAGCCTAACATACCTATTTTTATGGAATAAGACATTGATAGGAGGTATATAATATTGCGCATGCGTATTTTTAATGGTTAAGTTTGTTCTTGTCTTTCACTGAAATGCATTTACTTTGAATTTCTCAAATATTTAGACTGCTTTTTACCATGAATTGGTAACAGCAACCACAATAAAATCTGACTATTCTCTTTTCTTGTATATGATGTATTGTGTCACGTGTTCATACATGAACTGCATGTATTAAAATATAGGCTTTTTGCAGTTAAACATTTGTGTAATAACTTTATAGGTCTCATTTTATAAAAAATCTATTGTTTGGGATCTGAAAAAATTCAAGAAAAGATAACAAACAAAATCCTTTTTATTGAATTCCACATTAGTTTATTACATTAGTCACAAACTGCCTCTGAGTTGGCCTGGTTTTATATATCTTCACTCTCTTGACTAAGTTCTAGTGTCTCAGCTATGCATATTCAATTGTTTTCCATTCAGCTCACATTTGTCTTTCGTTCAGCCTTCTATTTCTTTAATTACTATACACACAAAATTAGCAATACATATTTACCTTATTTTATAGTACTGTGCCATTAACTTATGAGAAGTGAATTTTAAATGAAGCAAATTTCTAATTTACATTGTTTAGTCACTAATGAAAAAATAGGTTTTAGGAGTCAGCAGCTATGAGCTCCAGAAAGAAAGAAAACTGGCCTTCACTCTTTCATTCAAACTCTGTACCTCAGTTTCTTTTATAGAAACTTGATCAGTTGCCATTTATACTATGGTATAGTTAACATTCAGAGTTTTTTATTTATTTTTTTAGAGATTTCAGCTGCAAGTGACATCTTCAAAATGTGAACGTTGTGTGTTAAAATGTGTATTTTCCACTTGAGTCCATCCTTTTGAGAAGACGCAAATTGAGTTCTTAAATAATAGAGCAATAGTAATTTCTCTTATCAATAGTTTAACAGAAGCACACTAGAAACATGTTTTTCTTCTGCACACAAGAAGTTGCGGTAAAGGATGAGCTGGGGGAGTGGTCAGAGAGAAGGTTCATTACTCCTAAGACATTAACATTTTACTATGAAAAATGAATCTTTGCAGAAAAGAAATCTATATTTTAACATCTTTAAGCAAAGATAAAACTGTGTGAAATATTAGCTGACTGTCTTTCCAATGTTACTTTTTAAAATGTAAGCTTTTAGCTTTTACTCAAAACTGTAATACTTAACAAGGCTTCACCAGTGGCTCAGACAGTAAAGAATCTGCCTGCTTTGTGGGAGACCTAGAGGGCTTTTGGAACTCTGATACTTATACAGTGATACTTTCATATCTATTTTTGTTCTTGCTCAAACATTGCATATGAAGCTTGTTATTTCTTATAACTAATTAGAACTGATCTTTTAAATTTAGTTTTTAATTTACTCTGGAGATTTGTTATAAAATGTTCTCATAGCACTCTATTAGGTCCAAGAAAGTGGGTGGTAATTGCCCCGGCTAATTGCAACAAATCTCTTGATATAAAGACCTTCAAAACGCACAACTTCAAAGGAAAAGACTATCTGTTAAAATGAGTAGAAAAGGCTATGCTTTCATTCTCTTATACAGATTTTACAGTTGGAAGGGTCTAAAGGTTCTTCAAAAGATATGCTCAAATTTGTGATTTTTTTCATTTCCTATTTCAGGTGAAAAGGTTGGTTCTGCTAAATGTCCATTTTCTACAGTCCTTTTGTAAAGTGTTGGTTGCTCAGTCGTGCCTGACCCTTGGTGACCCCATGGACTATAGCTCGCCAGGCTCTTCTGCTCACGGATTTCCCCAGGCAAGAATACTGCAGCGGGTAGCCGTTTCCTTCTCCAGAGTAACTTCCCCACCCAGGGATCAAACTCAGGTCTTTTGCTTTGCAGGTGGATTCTTTACCATCTGAGTCAACAGGGAAGACTCTTCTTTTGCAAACCTCTTTACATTTTCTTGGATCAATACTAATCTTATCAAGGGGTTATACATCCTGTATCATTTCTAAATAACTAGAAACATTATTACTATAATAGCATTTATTGAGGTATAATTCATGCGAGGCATCTTACTTATTTTATCTGCATTTGTTTCTCTAGATAAATTTTATGCTGCACATGCTTGTAATATCTCCGTTTTATAGGTGAGGAGTTGAGTCTTAGAGAAGATAGGTGCCTGGCTTGTTATAACACATTTGGCAAATGATAGACTCAGGGTTTAACCAGTTCTTCCTGACATCATAGTCTGTGTTCTGCCCTTCTGCCTTCCTGGGTATTAACTTTGTTCATGTTTTTTGAAAAATCAGTGGAAAAAAACAGACTAAACTTATTTGCTGTCTTTATCTCATGATTAAAACAAAAACAAAAACAAAATCACGTGAAATGGCTCTCTCAACAACACTGTACAGTGTAGTAGGCTTAGCTGAACTCATAACATTGAAATTATTATCCAAAAACAAACACACTCTTAAACATCCCTGGGAAAGGATTGTCCTCATAACACACATAAACAAAGATCACCTCATCACCGGAGTGAGTGCCGGGAAATAAAAACCAACAATAAATCTCAAATGTCATTGTTTCATTGTCTCTCAGTTTGGTAATCAGAACAAGTTCTTACTGTTTAGATCACATTTCAGTGTGTTTGTCAGACGACCCATCAATCAGTATTTGAAACATGTTAACAGAGCACCATAAAATGCAAACCACATTTATGGAGATTATGACTCATTCCCCATCTCTGGTGAGTGAGTGCAAGGGCGCTTGGCTCTTCTGACCTGTTGCTGCTCAGTCACTAAGTTGTGTCCGTCTCTGTGACACCGTGGACTGCAGCATGTCAGGTGTCTCTGTCCTTCACTATCTCCAGGAGTTTGCTTGAATTCATATCCGTTGAGTTGGTGATACCATCCAACCATCTCATCATCTGCCACTCCCCTCTCCTCCTGCCTGATCGTTTCCAGCATCAGGGTCTTTTCCAAGGACCATTCGTTCCATCAGCAAAGCCCTGCCAGTGGCCTAACTGTCCCCACACTTAGTCACCAGGGATCTGGAAGTAGGCTTCCTGTGTAAAAGAACACAGAAATTTCCCTCTAGAAAAACCAGGGCTTTCTTGATTCATGTGTTCCTTTTAACCATAGTATAAGTGAGACCTCTGGGATGTTATATTTAATTTCCCTTGAACAGAGAACTTGTTGTACTCGATAGAACTTCTTAGGAATAACAAACCCCACCAAGAGAGGCTGATAGCCTATCAGAGAATAAAAATATCCTCTTGAGTTTTTATGAATTGCAGGATGCTACCATGCTCACTCTGTAAGGCAGGGAGAAGGTTAGGCAGTAGGGAGGGAAAGAGTCTGTGCCCTGCCAGTATTTTGGATGAAAGATGGGATGGAGTTGAGTTGCCCACAGAACTTGCCCCCGTTTTTTAACATGGGCTCAAGGAAGGGGTTTCCTCAAGATGTGCTTAAATAACTGCAGATTGAGATATTTTCCCTGGCAATTAATAATTTACATTTTTCATTAGTTCAGACTAAATCATCCCTCATGAATTATGTTGCATGACTTTTGTCACATGTTATGAGTTATAAAACAGAAAGTGGAGAATTGAATTAGTATACATTTATAAGAAATTGACGAGTAGTAAATCCCTTTACAAGGGGGTCTCCATTTATATTTAATCACTTGCTCTCATTGCGTGGACATTCTAAAGACAGGGAGAGAAAACAGGATATGCAGAAGATTTAAAGCTAAAAGTTGGGTATTTGTCATAATTTGGGGGTAGTGGTGGGATGAACTGGGAGATTGGGATTGGTGTATAAAATAGATAACTGATAAAAATGAAATAGCTAAGTAAGGCGCACCTACTGCATAGGACAAGGTGCTCCACTCAATTCCGGGGGTAGGAAGGAAATCTAAAACAGAGGGAATATATGTGTATGTGTGGCTGATTTCGGAGAAGGCAGTGGCACCCCACTCCAGTCCTGCCTGGAAAATCCCATGGACAGAGGAGCCTGGTAGGCTGAGGTCCATGGGGTCGCACAGAGTCGGACACAACTGAACCAATTTAGCAGCAGCAGCAGCAGCAGCTGATTTACTTTGCTATGCAGTATAAACGAATACAACATTGCAAAACAACTAAAGTCCAATTAAAAAATTATACAAAAATAAACATGTAAAAAAAGCCTTACTCAACAGCCGTCTAGTATCTGCTTTGAGTCACTTTGGATGACTCAGCAGACATTCTCCTATTGTTTCTCGTGCATTGCAGTGGGTCTTCATCAACAATAGCAAAGAACAGTTAGCTGGCTATGTAAGGCAATGCTCTGCAGAACATCTTGGCAATGGTTATTTTTACAACATTTTTTAAAATGTATTTTTCTCCCTCTTACACTATTGTGTCCCTGAGGATGCACTCTGATTAGGTTACAAATCTTTAATAATCCATTAGACCTTTGTCCTAGGAGCTTCATTGTGACCTTCCTCCCACACTATTTTGGAATGTTTAATAACCCTAAAGAACTCCCTCTTGCGGGACACAAGTAGCCACGCCACCACCACACGCGACCAGTTAGTTTGACATCCAAGAGATACTTCGTCTCAACAGCTGGCATCATGTGAACTACGAGAGAAAGCAGGCATCAGTGATATAGGAGCAGTACACTTTCGCCTGGATTTTGCAGAGTGTGTGCAAGTGTGTGGGTTTCCCTTAATATAGTCTGACGTTTCTCATCTGAGCTCACAGTTGGTTTTAGTTTTATAAAATGACTTTTTAAAGGAAACAAGTTATTTCTGTAAATAAAGCAGGCTTTGGCAGTATTCTCTTTGTTTAGAGTAGCATCATGGAAGTCGAATTTCTCTTTGATGAGAGTCAGTGGTAAATAAACTCTATTTGTTCTTGCAAAAAGTAGCAAAATATTTATTCACAATTTAAATACAGGAAGTTAAAAAAGGTCAAAATCAGTGACAAGTTTAGGCAAATTACTAAAATCCACTTTTTCTCCCTATAGATTTTTCTAGTGTATTTTAATCCAATGCCCTGTAGTCATTCAGAGAACATGCAAATTTCAGAAATAAAATCAACTCTAAATTTATACAATGTTAAAGGAAGAGATTAATTTTATTTAGCATTGCAACATGACATACTTTGTAAATAATTCATTACTTAATGTCATTCTACATTTACATATTTTCCATGTGGAGATTTACATATAAGATACCTTTCTAGGAATATTATCTGAGATTTGTGTTTTATATTGCAGCTAAAATTATTACAAGTGCAAGACATGTTTTGATATGAATTTTTACAAGAGGAAAAAAAAATAAGAACTGGGAATGGTCTGGAATTTCCATGGCGCGCTCTGGTCCTCCTTCTCCTCTCTGTGCATTGACTTCATATGCTTGTCCCAAGCATTACCAGTTCTTGCCACCACCTTGGCCACCAGACCTCCCCTCAATTCAGTTCAGTTCAGTTCACTCGCTCAGTCATGTCTGATTCTTTGCCACCCCATGGACTGCAGCACCCCAGGCTTCCCTGTCCATCTTAAACTCGTGTTCATCAAGTCAGTGATGCCATCCAACCATCTCACCCTCTGTCGTCCCCTTCTCCTGCCTTCAATCTTTCCCAGCATCAGGGTTTTTCTCCAAGGAATCAGTTCTTTGCATCAGGTGGCCAAAGTATTGGAGTTTCAGCTTCATCATCAGTCCTTCCAATGAACATTCAAGACTGATTTCCTTTAGGATAGACTGGTTGGATCTCCTGGCAATCCAAGGGACTCTCAAGAGTCTTCTCCAACACCAGGGTTCAAAAGTATCAATTCTTCAGTGCTCAGCTTTCTTTATTGTCTAACTCTCACATCCAGGAACATGTGACTATTGGAAAAACCACAGCTTTGACTAGACAGACCCTGGTTGGCACAGTAATGTCCCTGCTTTTTAAATGCTGGCGAGGTTGGTCATAACTTTTCTTCCAAGGAGCAAGCGTCTTTTAATTTCAGACCTCCTACCCTACTGACAATTAACTCTGAATTGGTCCAGTTTCTCCTATCTTTGTTCCCACTTCCATTCTTGCAACTTCTCAGCTTAGAACTACTATTACTTTTAAAAGCTTATCATCAACAGTGTAGCTCATAGTGTAGTTTCCTTTTTCTCCACCCTCTTCAGTATTTATTACTTGTAGACTTCCTGATGAAGGCCATTCTGATGGGTGTGAGGTGGTACTTCCTTGTGGTTTGATTTACATTTCTCCAATGATTAGAGATGTAAATTGGTACAGCCACTATAGAGAGCAGCGTGGAGCTTTCTTAAAAAGTGGAAAACAGAGTTCCCATATGATCCTGCAACCTCACTCCTGGCCATACGTCCAGAGAAAATCATACTTCAAAAAGATACATACACACCAGTGTTCATTGCAGCCTTATTTACAATAGCCAAGACATGGAAGCAACAGCCTAACCAACCACCCACAGAGGAACGGATGAGAGAGATGCGGTACAGGGCTGCCCTGGTGGCTCGGGGGAAAGACTCTGGCTGGCGATGCAGGAGACACGGATTCAGTCCCTGGCTGGGAAGATCCCACACGCCATGGAGCAACGAAGCCTGCTCACCACACCCACGGAGACTGTGCTCCAGAGCCCAGGAGCTGCAGCTTTGCAGCCCACAGGCCGGAAGCGCATGGAGCCTGTGCTCTGTAGCAAGAGCAGCTGCTGCAGGAGAAGCCAGCACACCACGGCTGGGGAGCAGCCCCAGCTGCCAGGAGAGGAAGGCTCACGCGGCAGTGAAGACCCAGCACAGCCAGAAATTTAAGGAAAGTCTGAAAACAGAGATGTGGTACCTAAACATAAACGGTGGAATACTACTCAGCCTTATGAAGAGCCTGAAATAAAGATTATCATACTAAGTGAAGTAAGTCAGACAAAGATAAATACCTATGATATCATTTAAAGGTGGAGCCTAAAAAAACTAATACAAATGTACTTATATGAAGAGTTGACTCATTGGAAAAGACTCTGATGCTGGGAGGGACTGGGGGCAGGAGGAAAAGGGGACGATAGAGGATGAGATGGCTGGATGGCATCANGCACACCACGGCTGGGGAGCAGCCCCCAGCTGCCAGGAGAGGAAGGCTCACGCGGCAGTGAAGACCCAGCACAGCCAGAAATTTAAGAAAAGTCTGAAAACAGAGATGTGGTACCTAAACATAGACGGTGGAATACTACTCAGCCATATGAAGAGCCTGAAATAAAGATTATCATACTAAGCGAAGTAAGTCAGACAAAGATAAATACCTATGATATCATTTAAAGGTGGAGCCTAAAAAAACTAATACAAATGTACTTATATGAAGAGCTGACTCATTGGAAAAGACTCTGATGCTGGGAGGGACTGGGGGCAGGAGGAAAAGGGGACGATAGAGCATGAGATGGCTGGATGGCATCACAGACTCGATGGACGTGAGTCTGAGTGAACTCCGGGAGATGGTGATGGACAGGGAGGCCTGGCGTGCTGCGATTCATGGGGTCGCAAAGAGGTGGACACGACTGACCGACTGAACTGAACTGAACTGAACTGAACTTATATACAAAACAGAAAATAGACCCAGAGACATAGAAAACAAACTTATGGTTACAAAAGGGGAAAGGTGGAGGATAAGTTAGGAGTTTGGGATTAATATATATAAACTAATACCTATCAAATAGGTAACCAACAAGGACCTACTGTATAGCACATACTCAAAATCTTGTAATAATTTATAAAGGAAAACAATCTGAAATATACTTTCCATTAGAAGTTATCCAGTGAGATCTATTTTGACATCATTTATCAATGTCCTTTCCCCATTGTATGTTCTTGCTACATTTGTCATAGATTGTTGTTCAGTCACTAAGTTCTGTCTGCCTCTTTGCCACCCCATGGGCTACAGCACGTGAGGTTCCTCTGTCCTCCTCCATCTCCTGGAGTCTACTCAAATTCATGTCCATTGAGTCAGTGATGCCCTCCAACCATCTCACCCTCTGTCGTCCCCTTGTCCTCCCGCCCTCAATCTTTCCCAGCGTCGGGGTCTTTTCCAGTGAGCCAGCTGTTCGCATGAAGTGGCCAGAGTAGTGGAGCTTTAGCTTCACCTTCAGTCCTTTCAATGAATATTCAGGATTGTCATAGATTAATTGACTGTATATGACGGGGCTTATTTGGGGGCTCTCTGCACTTCCAATTTTATATTTAGGTTTCACTTTGTGATGATTTTTTTCATGAACTGTGTCTTTGAATTTTTCTTCCATACATTTGATTTCTTTCGGGGACATTTCCTCAGATTTCTGCATCTGTTAGACCCCTTCTGATTTTTAGAGGCATTTCTCTTTCATCTCCAGTGCTGTTCCTTCCGGGAAGTCTAATGCTACTTGATTTCTGATACCTGTTTTTGGAGGTTTCTTGTTTTCCTTCCTGAGATAGTTTAGGATCTATTATTCACCATAAGGTTTTGTTTTGTTTGTTTTCTTTTTAATGGTACTCTTTTAGTCACTTGTGAGGTCTCTTCATGTGGAAACTAATATTTTCCAGTTTGGGGAAACTTCTCTAAATCATGTCTCTGATGATCTCTTTCCTCTTTCAACCCTCAGTCTCTAGGTCTCCCTCTCTCTTTTCCTCCCCCATCTCATTTTCTTCTTCATATGTGTGTGAGGGGAGGTAAAGATTGCATTTGTTTTTATATTGAACTTCTCAAATTTTCTGTCATTTATTTTGCTTAAATAAAACATCATTTTTTTGGTCTCCTCTCTGAGTCTTCGTTTTCTACCTTGCATTGATATTCCTTCTAAAATATAATTTTATTAATAATAATTTTTATTAATTGATTGATTAATTTATTCTCAGTATCTCCACTCTTAATCACCTCATGTTGATACTTTATGATGGGGCACATTCCCTGAGCGTATTGATTGCCGTTTTGGCCTATCCCTTATATTGTCTGTGTTTCGTCTACATTTCCTTTGCTCAGCTATACACTTTTGTCAGCTTGGTGACCTAGTGAGTTCTTATCGCAGACTGGTGAACTTCTATGCCTTTAAGACGCATCCCAAATATCACTAAATCTCTAAGTACCTTCTTACTACTTCAGTTAGACCTCCTCATCCCTTCACCTTACTCTCCTTGCACAGTTTCTAGAACTCTACTGTGGTTTTCGTTGATGTCATATTCCACGATGACTATTACCCAAGTGTCTCAGGAAACTCAGCTGCTCAAAATCAAGAAGTATGTCAGAATTTATTTGTATATCCTTTCTGTAGCGGGCTTCCCTGGTGGTGCAGAGGTTAAAGCATCTGCCTGCAATGTGGGAGACCTGGGTTTGATCCCTGGGTTGGGAAGATCCCCTGGAGAAGGAAATGGCAACCCACTCCAGTATTCTTGCCTGGAGAATCCCATGGACGGAGGAGCTTGGTGGGCTGCAGTCTATGGGTCACAAAGAGTCAGACACGACTGAGCGCCTTCACTTCACTCTTCTGTAGCAGCTTCTAGTAGCAGGAACGTAGGAGGGTCACTGAACGTGCTTTAATGCAGTCACCTCTCAGGTTTCTTCTGCACAGACGTACTTTTATTACCCTTTGCTTTACCGCACTTTACAAATGCTTCGTTGTTTGCACACTGAAGGTTAGCGGCAAACCTGGCTTGTCAGGTGATGGCTTTCTTTTTAAATTAATAAAGTATTTTTACTTAAGAAATTTAAACTTTTAAAGACATAACGATGTGCACACTTCGTAGGCTACATTGCAGTATAAACAAGCTTTTATATGCACTTGGAAACCAACAGAAAAGGAACGTGACGCCCTTCATTAAGACATTCCCTTGATGGCAGTGTCTGGACCTGAAACCATGACATCCCCAAGATCTGCCCATAGAGATGTATACTGTGCTGCACGCCCTAAGCTGCTTCAGTTGTGCCCAACTCCTTGCGGCCCCATGGACTGTAGGGCGCCAGGCTCCTCTGTCCGTGGGATTCTCCAGGAAAGAATACTGGAGAGAGTTGCCATTTCCTCCTCCAGGGGATCTTCCCGACCCAGGGTTTGAACCCATGTCTCCACACTTCCTGTACTGGCAGGCGTGTTCTTTACCACCAGTGCCTCCTGGGGAGCCACCTCAAGTAAAATATTGACTTGATGACGATGATAAAACAGATGATGCTTAACTTTATCACCGTGTTTTCTCATCCAAGTCACCCACCCTGAAGAACAAGAGTTGTGCTCTTCTCCCCAGCATCCGGCACTTGCCCTCCATGGGCAATAGCCGCCACCCTCTTTGCGGTGTCCTTTCGCTTCTGCGTCTTGACGTCACCAGGACTCACCTTGGCGGAGCTCATGCCCTGTGAGTTTGTCACGTGTCTTTCGAGCGCCTGATCCCTGGTAGGGCTCCGTGCTGTGCTGTGCTTACTTGTGCAGTGGTGTCTGACTCTGTGATCCCGTGGACTGCAGCCCGCCAGGCTCCTCTGTCCATGGGATTCTCCAGGCAAGAATACTGGAGTGGGTTGCCGTGTCCTCCTCCAGCGGATCTTCCAGACCCAGGAATTGAACCAGGGTCTCCTGCATTGCAGGCAGATTTGTTACCAGCTGAGCTGCCAGGGAAGCCCATGGTAGCCTCTGGGGACATCCTAATGAAAGTGCTATTAACTGGGAGGAAGCAAATTTGTGGGTGCCTTTGTGGTCAGCCACAAACCCCTGCAGAGAGTGGAGCTAACTGCTCCTGGTACACTGAGCCTGCAGCCTGGGGAGGTCTTCCTGCCACCAGACAGGAAGGGGAGGTCTCCCTGGGGCGACTTCAGACAGGCACTAGGGTGGGAGGGAACAGCAGGAACCTCAAGGACACTCAGCGTTGCCCTTGGAGGCTCTTGGGCAGACACTGAGTCTTGGAGAGAAACGTTTGGGTCTAAGGCCTGTCTCCCTGGTTTTCTTACTTCACCTAAAGTTAACTTCGCATTCTACCTGCTGTATTTTAAGATAAGAAATGGGGTTGCTTTGAAGCAGCTAATGAAAAACAGTGACCCAGAAGAATCAATGGGAGGGGTATTTCTCCCATCAGACTTGTGCCAAAATGAACACGTGATTAAATTTCTTTTGGGGGCATGCTTAGCAGCACTCTATCTGACTAAACAGCTATGATCATTGTGGTAAAATATAGAAGCCAAATCATTCAATGCATCATGGATTTTACAGGGTTTCTGTGAAGTGATTTTATTACCGAACAGGCATTTAAAACATGGGTGACTTCTTTTTCCACGAGAATCTGTGTTTTTAATAAATGAAACATTAATGCATGTGAAATAGTTCATTCTTATACAAATGCGAATAACCTTCCAAATAAGTAAAATTTACCAGTGAAGAGCATTTGGGGGTATTATTACAAAAGAGAAGCTTTTCCCTTTTTTCCATTGTGTGTAGCTCCTGAGCACTAGGCTTATTACAGAGAGCTAAGCAAATATTATGTTCCAATTTCGGTAAAATAGTCATAGTTCAACAGCAATTCTTAACGGATGACTGACTCAAAGAGTATCATTAATTTATTAATTTATAAATAAAACTGGGGTTTATACCTTTAAAAATCATACCATCATTAAAGAAAATATGAAGGTTACCAAAGACATACAGCTGTGAGTTCATAATAAATGAAATGTGAAAATTCTTCATTTTTTTATACATTCACTTGATAAAAATTGTCTTAAAATATTTTAAAAATTAAGATTTAAGATTCTTAGACTTAAACAGTTCCAACCTCAACCAACTGTAACCTAAAGTGTCAGAGGAAATACATCCCTATACACCCCCCTGGGAAGTGCAGCTTCCCTGAACTGGCAGTCTGTGTCTCAGTCCAATAAGCCCTTCTAGCCCTTGCTTTGTAAGAACTAGAAAATGTTTTGGTAAAGTTTATTTAAAATAGAAAACCAACAAGGACCTACAGCATATCACAGGGAACTCTGCTCAATACTTTGTAATAATCTAAATGGAAAAATAATTAAAAAAAATAGATCATATATGTGTATAACTGAACCACTTTGTGGTATACCTGAAACATTGCTAATCAGCTATGCTCCAAAATGAAATAAAATTAAAATCTAAAAACCAAATACCAATAAGCAAAACTTTTGCCAGATTGGGACTTCCCTGGTATCCAGTGGTTGAGATTTCTCCCTCCAACTCAGGGACTGTAGGTTCGATCCCTGGTCAGGGAGCAAAGATCTCACATGCCTCACAGCCAAAAAACCCCAAAACATCAAACAGAAGCAAAATTGTAACAAATTCAATAAAGACTTTAAAAACGGTCCACGTTAAAAAGAAAAAAAAAAGCTTAAAACAACAACAACAAAAGCTTTTGTCAACCAGATAAACATGAAAAATCAGACATCATGTAATGCTCAAAAATAAATAAATAAATAAAAGCCCTTATAAACAAATGCAATATATATGAATTCAGTGGGGTTTCTATGCTAGGGTGAGAAAACCAGACAACTAAGGCATGCAACTACTCCATGTGTTTTATTTTAATCACTGTAAGAGGAATGTTAATTTATTAGTGAAACAACATATCAAAATATTCAGTGTTTAAACTGGACTTCCCCACACTTAAAAAAAAAATCATTAACGTATTTTTAAACTCCAACTTATTTCTTTGATGAAGACTAACTTACTACTTTAAAAATAATTTAAAAAATTAATTCTACAGAAATATTAATACTCTGAGTAAAAGAAAAAAAAAGTCTGTGGAGACTCCATTTTTAACTCAGGATACTTTTTCAACCAAAATAGATATTTCTTTTCTGAGTGAGTGGTGAATAAAAACAAATTTAATAAAATATATGCTCTGTTTTTCCTGATTTGTGCTCGTTTTTTATTAGCTAATGCTGAACGTTAAATCTCATGGGAATGATTTGTCTTCTGGATACTTTTTTGACACTGGGGTGATTTTGCGTGGATGTGCTCGAATGCTTTTCCTCACCTTCTTGTGGCAAGTAGAATGACCAGCAGGTTGTGCTAAAACCTTTGCGATGGTCTTACTCTGCTTGAGGCTAGGGCGGAGAGGGGTGGACAGCTTCTAAATGCTCTAGCTTTATATAGGCTTCCCTGGTGGCTTGAATGGCAGAGAATCTGCCTGCAGTGAGGCCCCTGGGGTCCGGAAGATCCCCTGGAGAAGGGACTGGGAACCTACTCCAGTAGTCGTGCCTGGAGAATCCCATGGACAGAGGAGCCTGGTGGCCTACAGGCTGTGGGACTGCAAAGAGTCAGACGCGACGGAGCGACTGACACACTTCTGTGCTATGGCAGTAAACGCAATGGCGTATTCAGACAGGCCCGCTCTCCAGGCTCCTGCGTGCATGCTGGCGTTGCGTCGGTAGGCTCACTCACTCTTGGCAACAGTACTGAGGGGTCACTCATCATATTCTTTCTGTGGAGAAGGGTATTTTTCTAGACTGTGTTCCAAAGAATCTTTCCAAAGTGGTCCAGCCTGACATCTCCACTCACCCCTTTTAGAAACCCACTGGTCTCTGACTTCAGACAGCAGGAACCCCTGGGAAGGGAGTTTGCTTTGGGGTCAGAGCTTCCAGGAGCAGATCTCAAGCCTCTAATCTTGGCAGCATCTTTCTCTATCTAAACCACATCGACACCAGCTCCTCCCGGGCAGAAAACATAAAAAGAGGCCTGGGTTGGTCACAGTTTTCTTTGCTCCAGATCGGAACAGTGTTGTAAAGACCCTGTCTCTGAATCTCAGTTACAGAAACACTCGCACAGAGGCCCTTCTGTGCAATGCTTTTGGGCTCCTTGGAAGACAGAGGAAGGTCTTTTCTGCAGACTTCAGCGACTCCTTCGTTAGACCTTTGCTGCTAAGTGACTTCAGTCGTGTCCATCTCTGTACAACCCCATAGACAGCAGCCCACCAGGCTCCCTGGGATTCTCTAGGCAAGAATACTGGAGTGGGTTGCCATTTCCTTCTTGTTAGACCTTTATCAGGTGGTAAATTAAATGCAAGTAAGTTTAGATACTTCAATATACTCTTCGATCATCTTGGGAAACAAAAGAATTTGGAATTGAGCCATAGTAAATAACATAATCTGCATGTCCCAGGGGGCACTAGTGTTAAAGAACTCTCCTGCCAATGCAGGAGGCACAGGAGAGAGGAGTTCAGTCCCTGGGTCAGGAAGATCCCCTGCAGGAGAAAATGGCAACCCGCTCTAGTATTCTTGCCCTCCTGGCGGGCTACAGTCCATGGGGTCACAAAGAGTCAGACACAACTGAGCGTGCACACTCACACACAAATAACATAATATGATGGCAAGCAAGCAGTAAATATGTTTAGTAAAGATAATTTAGAAAGTACAGTTTCTATATATTTTTTTTTTAATTAGGGTAAATTTGCTTTACATTGTTGGCTTCTGCAGTACAAAAAAGTCATCAGCTGTGTGTGTACATATGTCCCCTCCCTCTTGGACCCTCCCACCCACCTCCTCCACCCACTCCACCAGGTCATCAGGGAACGCTGAGCTGAGCTCCCTGGGCTATACAGCAGCTTCCCACCATTTTATACAGAACAGTGAAAGTGTTAGTCACTCAGCTGTGCCCAAATCTTTGTGATCCTATGGACTATAGCCCACCAGGCTCCTCTGTCCATGGGATTTCCCAGGCAAGAATACTGGAGTGGGTTGCCATGCCCTTCAGGGATCTTCCTGACCCAGGGATCGAGCCGGGTCTCCCCCGCTGCAGGCAGATCCCTTACTGTCCGAGCCGCCGGGGAGGCCCGTTTCGCGCGGGGCAGTGTATATATGTCAGTGCCACTCTCCCCACTCGTCCCAGCCTCTCCTTCCCCACCTGCGCACGTACGTCCACCTGGATCTCTATTTCTACCCAGAAAATTGGTTCATCTATACCATTCTTCCAGGTTACACATATATGTTGTTTTCAGAAAAGCACGGGTGCATAAACCTGTTTATTTAAATCATAAAAAGTCTGAAACTCTGTGGAAACTCTTAGAACAGTATTTTCTTCCCAGGAACGGTTTTTGTCTCCGTCTCAGTTGTGGTCTTGATTTCGTACATTCCTTCCCTTGGGCCCGAGCTTATCTCTGCAGGTCTGATCATCTCTGGAGGTTATGCCTCTAAAAACGCTGGCCTCGAGATCTTCCCAGAACTGCTCAAGCGCTGGAGTCTGCAAACTCACATACCTTCAGAGGTTAGGAAAATAACAAGAAGGAATGGAAAAGCTCGATAAAATATTAAGGGTGGCAGTTTCAAAAGCATGGAAAATGCATACCCCTAAAAGCACTCACGTTCAATTTTTCTTAAAGTGTGGCTCTGGCCTGAGTAAACACGCCAGCAGCCTGAGCTTGACGCCACCCCGTGCTAAGTTTACCAGTCCTGTTTCCATCCCAGAGCACTGTTGCTACCCATCTGCTGGGGCGCTCTTCACTTCATCTTCCGTTTCGTCACATTTATATACTGTAATTCCATCGCCGAAGAGGAAGAGGAGGAGGAAGACCAGGAGGAGAAGAGGAGGAAGGAGTCTTTGTCCTATTCAGGGAAACAATGGCTTCTTTCCCCCTGTTGCACTTTACACTTGAAACGTTGCCCTGCTCTCTGCTGAGCTCAGTTTCTGCGCATGATAGTCTTCAGGGCTTTTATTGAACTCTGACCTGTGTTCTCTCCCACTGCTTTCATGCTGTGGTCACCAGCCTCAAAGGGTGACTATCTCAGAAGGTCGCAAAGCATCCCCTAAAGGCAAAGCTCCCCAACCAGCTGAGCCGGACACCTAGGCATGCCTTGCCCTTGACTCCCATGGTCCTCACAGCGTCCTGAAGCCACACCACCTTGAGGCTGGCTGCCCATGGACGGGGCAACCTCCTGTGTGGGCGACGATGTCCGGTTTACTAGTTGTCCCAGTTACCCTCTCATGCTTTCATTTGCCCTGGACTCATGAAGTGAACACCCTGGGAAGCACGGCCTGACCAGGGACAAGGTCCTCACTCACGGGGTCACTTATCACGTGGGTCGAGGGTCTGAGGTCTGGAGAGCATCTTCAGAGCATCCAACCTTCTGTCCTAGTGACCTGTGCTCACTTCAGACTCACTGCTGCACATCTGTGGCCTCAGATGTTTGGGTACCAAGGAGGCAGACCCTGTGTTTCTGGGCATCTGGCCTCCTCCTCCGTGTTCTGAGTAAGCAACCCTCAAACCTGGTGAGAGGGGTTGCCTCCAGGAGGACCATGTTCCCGAGAGGGAGCCCTTTGTCCCAAATGGTCTCTTTTATTCTTTGGCTGGCATCTTCCCTGATGACCTTGCTTTTTGTGTGTGCCAGGTCACTTTAGCTATGTTCGACTCTTTAGGGCCCCATGGACTATAGCCTGCCAGGCTCCTCTGTCCATGGGATTCTCCAGGCAAGAATGCTGGAATGGGTTGCCGTCGTCCTCCTCAGGGGCATCTTTCTGACCCAGGGATCAAACTTGTGTCTCCTACATCTCCCTCACTGGCAGGCAGGCTCTTTATTGCTAGCGTCACCTGGGATGGATGTCCTTTTACACAGGCTCATTTTCTCTTTTTTAACTGCTGCTCTTCTAGGAGAAGGGAGTTCTTTTAATCAAATGTTAACTACTTTAAGTTTTCCTTGATGGTCTTTTCATGACTGCCACCTGGGAACTACTGGTTTCTCAGCTTGAATTTTGGACCGTTCAATGTTTTTGCGTTTGTAATCTTTAATTTAGGGTTGCCTTTGCCCATCTGAGTCTTCCCTGCCTTCCACTCATATAACTGTCCACTGCTTTTGTATCGATCACATACATTAACATTTCACGGTTTAGACCTCCAACTGTCTTTCGTCCTTGGATCTTGCTTTCAGGTTTTACTCTTGCCTTGGTTTCTTGGGGCGTCTCGTTTTGGCCTGTGTGACACTTTCTTACAGAACAGACTCCTACTACTCTCCAGTTTTCCAGGAAGTCTCAGCATCTACCTAGAACTCGACTTAGGTCCTTCCAAAAATATATTCCCAGAGCATTTCAATAAGCGCCTATAGAGGATGTCTGCTTGGTCTCCAGTGGGAATTCTCTCCTGAGAAACTGCATTGCGTCTAAAGGTAAAGTGTCAAACCCAGCTTCCTTCTATTTCCAGCCCACTCTCTCCCCACAAGTGTTAGGAACCAGGAGTAGCTTGACTCCTGCATACCCTTTTGTCTGCAGGGAGTTTCGCAGGGCTGAGGAGCATCTCCCTGCTTGCTGAGACCCATTTATAGTAATAGCAGGCTTCCCAGGTGGCCCAAGGGTTAAGGACACGCCTACCCGTGCAGGAGGCCATGAGACGCGGGTTCAATCCCCGGGTTGGGAAGATTCCCTGGAGGCAGAAACAGCAACCTACTCCAGTGTTCTTTCTTGGAAAATTCCATGGACAGAGAGCCTGGTGGGGCCACAGAGAGTCCAATATGACTGAGCCCATTTATATTAATGTACCTTGTGGTGGGGAATCAGGCGAGAGGCATGAAATTCATTGTCATGTAAAATATAAGAGGATTCTACTTTTTTATATATATATATTTTAAGAGAGGGCCAAAAGATTCACTTTCCTTCTAAAAATATTGCATAGAAAAAAAATGGAGGCAAAGTGTCTTACCTGTTTCATTATAGACTTTTTATCAATTACTCTGCTGACGTTTTCCTCTTCCGTGTTCAAGTCTTCTCTATCTGTGCTACCGCTGTGCACAGCTGTTGATTCCTGGGCGACTGTTGACCTCACCTCTCACCTTTGGCTGAAAATATAAATAGATGAAGCGCTTTCTAAGTCCTCAGATAGATTTCTCTTTTACCGTGAGTAATGCATTAACTTGCTTTTTCCCCAAAAGAAACCCTACAAAGAGAATCAGAAGAGGCGAAAAGAAGCCCATTGTTTTCTTCTGCTTTCAGAACGCAAACTAATTAATTAGACCAAATCAAGCTCTACATTTTAATCTAACAAATGAAACATACTGCGTGCAGCAGAGGCTTAGACATCTGCCCTGCACAAAGTTTATTTAAGGTTCTTTGGCAGCAAATCACGCTGGAAGAGGCAGCTTCTTGGATGCTGTCTACTTGCAATTTGACACCTAATGGTTTTCCTCTTGGCTGAGAAACTCCATAAACAGAAGTGAGCTAGAGGCCACGTGACTCCAGCAGCTCCGCTCCCTGGAAAGGAGGGGCAGGCAGCGTGGTGGACGGAGGCTGCTCTTGGCTGCTGCCCTAAGATGCATCTAGCAAGGAAAACATCCTCTCTGTGAAGCCTGGGGCCATGTCCTTACGAGGCCGGGCATCAGCCTGACCTCTGAGGGCAGGGCGAGCCTTCCACTCCATCCTGGGTGAGGAGGCTGCTTTCAGACAGTCCTTTTTGTGCCAAGACAGGATGCAGGGCCAGTAAAGCCTTTAGAGCAGAATGTCTGAGCTTCGTCCTATCAACATGGCTCTTAGCTTCCATTTTTTTCATCTCTAAAATTGGAATAATATTTTTAAATGACTATTTAAGGCAATAACTCAAGCACTGTGCTAAGTATATTGTGCTCACTCACTTCAGGCGTGTCCGACTCTTTGCAAACTCGTGGACTGTAGCTCACCAGGCTCCTCTGTCCACGGGATTCTCCAGGCAAGAATACTGGAGTGGGTGGCCATTTCCTTCTCCAGGGGCCTTTTTGATCCAGGGATCAAAAAATCCATGCCTGTTATATCTCCTCCATTGACAGGTGGGTTCTTTACCACTAGAGCCCCTTGGGAAGTCTGCTAAGCATACTAGGTTTTCTCATTTAATCCTAAATGAAAACCAAACTAGCATTAGAGTTTGATGGTGGGTCCGTGTTCTGACCTCTCTCAGCCCTAGTTTTCTCATCTGTAACCTGGAAATCATGAAAGTTCTCATCTCCCAAAGGTCGATGGGAAGATTACTCAAGATGTGCAAAAGAATTGCTAGAGTGACTGACACGTCATCAGAACTCAGTGGAAGATGACTATTAACCATTTTCAAAAGGCAGCTATTATCCCCTTACAGAGGTGGAAACTGGTAGCAGTAACAGTTGCTAGCTAGCGGAGCTGCAATTCACGCTTAGGTCCACTGACTTCTAAAACATAGCTCACACCGCCTGGCTAGGAAAAACTGCTGTTGCCTGAACTGGCTCATCCCCTTTGCCTCTCCGCATGCCCCCTGCCTTCACTGTCCTGCCCCCCCATGTCTATGAAGCATCCTAACCCTCAGCTCTGTTCTCCTGGTTCCCAGACTGATCCTGACTTGAGGGAGGAAGTTCCAAACCAGACTCAGCTTCTCCATCCTTTGAGGCTAAAGTCTGAGTCACTCTTCCTGTTCCTGTGAATTCAGGACAGAGCGTCCCAGTGCTAACCACAGAGTCCTGTCTACTCACTGAGGAAACCCCCGCAGTGGTCTCACAAAGGAGAGGAAGGCCTTGCGGTGCTGACTGAGGTCTTCGGCCCACTCCCTGGCTAGCTTCCCCACCTTTCTGTCCAGCCCTGCCCCCTCCGAAGCTCACAAAACCAGGCTCAGCTTGCTGTTGACCTAAGAACTCTGTGATCACCGCTTTAAACACAACCCCTCTAATATACATTATATTCTCCAAGGTAGCTATTTGTAGTTCAAATTTAAATTGAGGAAATAAACTTAGAATGTTTACATAGTGTACCCAGGGTCACACAACCATTAGCATCTATAAAAATCACAACCTTTTGCATTTGTTTTCTTTACTGATATGTCTAACTCACCTAGAACAAGGTTTCTCCCCTGCAGCGTTATTCTATGTTCTCATGTGAAGTGGGCAGAGAGAAAGAGATTGCTATCACTTTTTTTTTTTTTTTGCCTGTGTGTCTCTGTTTACTTTAAAAAACGTATATTGGAGTTTAGCAGCTTTATAGTGTGCTGCTCTGCTGTACAGGAAAGCGAATCAGCTGAACACACACACATGTCCCCTCTTTCTGGGATTTCCTTTGCTTTCAGGCGCAGAGCACTGAGTGGAGCCCCCTGTGCTGCGCAGGAGGTCCTCACTGGTTATCCGTCTTATGCATAGTGTTCTGTGGCTGTTCTTCAGTGGGCCAGTCGTGTCTGACTCTTTGCGACCTCATGGACTGTGGCACCCCAGGCCTCCCTGGACAAGTTCTTATCCATTGTGTCGGTAATTGCATCCGGTCATCTCAGCCTCTGATGCCCTCTTCTCCTTCTGCCCTCAATTTTCCTCCTCATCGGGGACTTTTCCAATGAGTCAGCTGTTCGCCTCAGATGACCACCAAAATACAGGAGTTTCAGCATCATCCTTCGGACGAATATATCAATAGTATATATGTATCAATCCCAATTTCACAATTCATCCCCCACTTTTCCCTTGGTATTCATATGTTTGTTCTCTACCTCTGTGTCTCTATTTCTTTTTTGTAAATAAGATCTATACCAGTTTTTCTTTTCAGATTATACATATGTGCATTAATACACATTATTTTTTTTCTCTTTCTGACTTCAGTCTGTGTGACAGCCCTAGGTGTGTCTACACCTCTGTAAATGACCCAACAGCATTCCTTTTAATGGCGTAACATGGAAGTAGCACCCATCGCCTGCCAGCATCTCATTGCCTCCTCTCTCATCCCATCGGCCAGAATTCAGCTGTACGGCCTCGTCTACCTTCAAGGAAGCCTGGGATGTGTGGTCTGTTTTCTGTGTCCATGTGAAAATTAGGGCTTGTGATGGTTCATTTTACGTGTCAACTTGACCAGGCTAAGGGGCACCCAGACAGCTGGCAACACGTAATGTCAGGGGTATCTATGGGGGTGTTTCTACAAGAGGTGGGCCTTTGATTCGGTAGACTGAAGCTTCCCTCACCTGTGGGCTCTTCTCTCACCCATGTGGGTGGCGTCACCCAGTGCATGGAGGCCCACATAGAACAAAAAGCGAAGGAAGGGTGACTTCTTTCCTCTTCTTGAGCTGGGAGGTCCATCTTTTCCTGCCCTCAGATATCAGGACTCCTTGACTCAGACCAAGTGACATTAGCAGCCTTCCTGGGTCACCAGCCGGACGGCAGACTGTGGGGCATCCTGGGCTCCCTAACCCTGTGAAGCAAATCCTCCAATAAATCTCGTCTTATATCCCTCTATGTATCCAGTTGGTTCCGTTTCTCTGGAGTAATATAGTAACCCTGACTAATACAAGAATTCTATTGTTGTAGGAAAACCAAAATAGGCTTTGGGAACCACTAGCAATTTCCACCACAGCACTTTAGAGTTTTGTCACAAGTCTCAAGGGCCTTGTAAATGGGAGAGTGTTTGGTGAACCCTAAAGGGGAAGAAAAACCCATGCTGGGCTAAGCCTGGCTGCAGACTTCTTCTAAAGAAACTCTTACGCCACAAATCCTGCGATTCTTACCAACTCATAAAAGTCAGGAAGATGGCACAACCCCCACCTCAAGTTTCCCCAAGACGGGGGCTCGAGGTAGGGTTGGGGTTGTGCTTGGGGTTTGGGTTAAGGTTAGGGTGAGGGTTATCTCTGGGTTAGGTTTAGAGATGGGCTTAGGGTGAGGGTAGAGACAGGGTTCATTTTAGGGGCTAGAGATAGCATTAGCTTGGTTTCAGTGAAAAGTCGCCGCTGAGGCCTGAGTGCTGGCGCAATGACGACCAGGATTCAGAACATCCCAGGCTTCACCATTTTCTTTCCTAGGACGGGCTCAGAACGCCCCTCATGCCCTTGCGTGTCCCACCAAACAAGTGAGTCTGCCGATGGCCCAGTTGACATCAAAGTGCCTTGGACCTGGGCACTGGGACTGTCTCGCGTTGCCGCGTTTGCCCATCTGCTCTTGACTTTTCTTATCTCTGAAAGAAGGAGAGAGGCCTCCAGGATCTCCAGCATTGCATCGAAACAAGATCTCCCTGTAAGTCTGGGGTTCCAGAGGCCCTGCTGAAGACGGCTGGGGACAGGGGCAGTGGCCACGGCTCCCTCTGTGGTTCTGAATGGTGCCCCAGGATTCCGCCCCCAGTCACTGTCCAGCCAGCGCTCCGGTTCAGCCGAGGTCCAGGCGTGGCAGGCCCGCCCCGCTGCCCTGACCGAGGTATACCCAGGGAGATGCGGGTGCTATTTACACAGGCCCGGAGCTGGGGCCTGCCTCGCCCTGGCCCGAGCCTCTTAGTGCTCTGCGAACTGGAATTCCCCAAATTTTCCCCCAAATTAAAAGAACTAACAAACTGTATTGCAAAAACAAACAGAGTTTGTTTTTCTTTTAACAAATAAAAACTAATTTATGCTCCAGCTTTGTTGCCTTGAATCAACCCAACCGCACAATTTCGCTGCCAACAACTTTTCTGTATTAACTTCTCAAGTTCGTCAAGCTTAGCCCTTGCTGGAAAAAGTATAGGGTTTGCAAGCCACTAATTGGCCTAAAATGCTCCTCTATTTTATATAAACACACAGCATAGTATCAAAAATAGAGTTGCATTCATTAGCCTAAAAATCCAGCTTCCCACGTGGAAGCTTTTTTTTTTTTTATACCCCTCAAGATTTAGGTCTGCGTCTGGAGTTAAAGGGAAACTTGTTTTTTAAACATGTACTCTGTAATTTCACATTAAAAAAAAAGATGGCTTTGATTTCTATTTTTGCCTATTAATGTATTTTATAAGCAGTGAAGCTGAAAACGAAAATCTTTCCCTCAGCTCTTTGGGGCTCATATTATTAGGAGAGTAAATCTGAAACCATGCAAAAAACAAAGTAATAACAAGACAACAACAATGATAATAAGAGAAGAGAAATAGATGGGATCCTGTGGATTCTGCCACAGATGGCGATTCAGTCCCATCACCGTCTGCAAACCCTGCTCTGCAGTCCTCTGATCTTCTCCTGCTCCGCACCTCACCAGCCTCCACAGAAAACGCTTCCTTCTTCTTCAGGAAGAGCAAGGCGAGCCCGTGCGGCCCTTTGGCCGGCTGCTGCAGAGCCCGGGGCGCCTGTGTGTCCTCCTCCGGCCTCCTCCGGGCTTTGCATCTGCTCTCTCTCCCTCTTTCGTTGCAGGAGACCCTGTCTGCGCCTGTCTGTGTTCTCGGTCCCACAGCCCACACTCCCTCCTCAATGACCAGCCTCTACTTCGAATTCTCTTTTATTTTACTTGTTTTGGCTGTGCTGGGTCTCTGTTGCTGCACACGGACTTTCTCCAATTGTGGTGAGCAAGGGCCCCTGGTCGCAGCGCTCGGGCTTCTCACTTCTCTTGGGGTGGAGCGCGGGCACACGGGCGCGCAGGGCGCGCGGGCTTCGGCAGTTGCCGCGCTCAGACTCTGCAGTTGCGGCTCGTGGACTCTAGAGCACAGTCTCGGTAGTTATGACCCAGGGGCTTAGCTCTCCACGGCATGTGGGGTCTTCCTGGACCAGGGATTGAACCCGCGTCCCCTGCAGTGGCAGCTGGACCCTTTACCATTGAGCCACCAGAGAGATCCTGCCCCAGATTCTTCTGTTGGTCATTCTGATCAACAAGTCCATCCCCCCATTCTAAAAGCAGCGGTCTATTTTGCCGATCTCCCGGCTGGTCCCCTCATAGCCGCCTCTGCATTAACTTCCAATTCTCAAGAGTCGTGTATGTCATCTTTCGCATTGCCTCAGTCCACGCTCAGTTTTCAGATCTTTGACGTCTAATGTTTATTCTCAAACAGATACCTAGTCTTTCCAAATTTAGTGATAAACTCTGCATCATCAAATTTAGCAATTCCTTCCAGTCCTCATGAGCCTTGACTTCTGCAGCAGGCGATGCCACGCACACTGGCCATCTCAGTCGTCCACTAAGCTGGGACTGCAGATGTGGCCAGCCCATGCCCCTTCCTTAGTACCTTGCCCTGGCATCAACCCTTGGATCTAGAAGGACGCTAGTTCCCCCAAAAGGTTCTGTTCTGTTAGGTCTGTTTCTAATTATAGGATAATGACTCCATTTTTTACCACATTCAGTGATAGAGAGAATTTCTCCTTCGCTTCCTGTACAATATAGTTTTACTCAGCACCACATATTTTGGTGAACAGAGGTTCTTTCTTTTCTATTTATTTGCTTCTTCACTTATTCTTTAGCTGTTTAATTCTGCGTTGGAGTGCAGTCACTTAACGATGTTGTCAGTTTCAGGTGTACAGCGAAGTGAGCCAGCCATAAATATAGAGAAATGTATGCGTTTTTCCTCTGTGGATGGTGCTATTCATGGCTTATTTATGTAGCCAGATACTAGACCAAAAAGGATGGCATCAGTGCCTCCTTTGAGGGACCAAACTCACATTTCAATTCACTCCTGGAAACTTCCATCGGGTCCCCTTAAATGGAACTGAAAATCGCCCAGGGTCCTGGGATCAAGGTTTCTGTGTTGCCTTTGATCCCTTCTTGGGGCCTGTGATCACACAGACTAATTGATTCTGTTTTCCGGGGGGCCCGGCAAGTGTCCATTATTTTGATACCTGAGGCCAAGGCCTTGGTGGAAGCCGGTCCCACCTCTTGACCAGATTATTTTAATGCAACCTCAGAGTCTCCCAGACTCCAATGCTCTCATCTTTGGTTTATCCAACACCCTGCTGTCAAATCACTTTCTTGCAATCCATCTCCAGTGGCAGCACTGTCTTCCTGGGACCCTCCCACGCCTTGCAAGGGAAGCTCAGTCTCCCCTGCTGGCCTGCGATGCCCTCCCTCAGCCCTGTCCCCTGCAGGCAACCCTGCGCAGGAGCTGGCCTGCTTAGCTCCCTGTGCTCGCTGCCATCTGCTCTCATGTCCCCGGAGCCCATCTCAGTGTGCTCGTCCTGCTTGGAAGGCCCTGAGCCTGGAGGTGGCACTGGGACAGCTTGCTGCCCTGTTGAGCCTCAACTCAAATGCTCTCTGCTCTGAGAATCACTTCTGTGCCCTTTGGGGTTTAGCCCTCTTGGAAGGATTTCTTTCTCAGCTTACATCTCACTCAAGTTTTTATCTTCCAGCTCAGTTATTTGAGAGGCAAGTTTCTTTGGGAGGCAAGTGAGTTCCTTATTTCTAGAATAAAATTATGGAACAATAAGAATAAATTAATGGAATAAAGAGTGGAAAGAACTGCAAGAGGGGAAGAAAAGGGGAAATAAGATGTGGGGAGGAGGAGAGATGAGATGACTGTGTTGAGGAGAAAGGGGAGAAGGACCACAGCAACGGAGGGATCAGCAAAGACACCAGGACCGAGAGCCTCTGAGACACCGTTAGCCTTGGGTTAACCTCTAATAACCATCTCATATCCCAACCTTCTCATATCCTCTGCTGCTGCTGCTGCTAAGTCACTTCAGTCGTGTCCGACTCTGTGTGATCTCATAGACGGCAGCTCACCAGGCTCCCCCATCCCTGGGATTCTCCAGGCAAGAACACTGGTTGCCATTTCCTTCTCCCATTCTCAGTCTGACAGAATATAGCAGCACACCCAGAACAGACCAGTAGAACTGTGGGCCTGCAGGGAACATAATTCAAGGTGGCCGTGGCAATGCAGACCAAGGGGGAAAGACTAAAGAGGCAGCGGATTAACAATAAGGGGAAAAGAATGAAATCCTGTTTCCATCTCAAGTCATACACACATGCTAATTCCCTTTAGTTTAGGAATTTAAAAGCTAAAGGAGAAAACTTACATGTTTAAAGAAATGGGACAATGATTTTCCTATGAAAGAGGAGGATTCTGTCAACCAGATACAACTGGCACCACCCATAAAGGAAAAAAAAATCATACATTTCATTACTTTAAAGGTAAGAGTGCCTGTTCACTAAAATATGCTGTGTTAAGAGTGAAAAGACAAATGGAGTGTATACCTGAAACATACATGAACAATGTAGAATTAATATGAAAACACACACACATACAAACACGCCCGTATTCATGCATTCTATGAAAGATAATTAAAAAGTTGGACAGGTTGCATTCAGTAGTGAATAGAAAACAGATGGCTAGTACACATGGGAAGAGATATTTAGCACCCCTAAAGCAGCATGGAGCCCTAAAGCCCTGCCTGGACAAAGCACTCCCACCCGTCTGGATTAGAAGGTCCTTCAGTCCCTTGCTGACTCACCTTCTTGCTCCACCCACCTCTCTCCCTTTGGAGAACTTGCCTCATCAGGGACTCCTTTGCTCTGAAGTGTCCTTGGCTCTGGTTCTCGCTCCCAGCATCTCCATCCAGGGTACCAAGGACAGCAAATGGCACGACAGATGGTCATCTGACAGTCATCAGGACAGAATGTAATGGTGCTGCCTGGGTTTCGAGCTCAGCCCCCATCGCCAGCCTCACTTGGTCACTTTCAGACAGTTACTCACCTCTCTAGGTTTGAGTCATCTCATTTGTGTGTGTGGTATGAGGATTGAGTTAATACATATATGAAGCCCACAGCACAGGATCTGCCACATTGTAAGCTTCCAATATTCCACATGTCTGCTAAGCTGCTTCAGTCCTGTTCGGCTCTGTGTGACCCCATGGACTGTAGCCCACCAAGCTCCTTTGTCCATGGGATTCTCCAGGCAAGAGTACTGGAGTGGGTTGTCACGCCCTCCTCCAGGGGCTCTTCCTGACCCAGGGATCGAACCTGAGTCTCTTATGTTTCCTGCACTGGCAGGTGGGTTCTTTACCACTAGCTCCACCTGGGAAGCCCAAGCTTTCAATAAATGTAAGCTATTAACCTTATTTTCCTTATTAGACATTGAAGAACGAGAACACTAGTAATGAGACGAAAATAAAACAAACAACAAAGAACTTGCCCTCGTGGCTAAAGAGATTGTTCATTTTCTTTCTCAATCAAGAGATTTCTTTCTCTTTGACATGCAAGACTTCCACCTCTTCTGGATCCGTCTAATCTGAATTGGAATGTCACTTGCATGTGTTAGCAGCCTCCTGGTTATCTGCAGAGAATTTCCCATTTGGTTTATTTTCTTATTGTATGTAACTGAGTTACCTTCTTGCACTGAATCTTCAGAAGGCCTGCCCTGGTTATCAAGCCTGGAATGGCCTTTCTATTTGAATGGCCCTGCCTCTCTGCGTTTTTTGCCGCTCACATCCCTACAGCCTGCACTTTCATTGGAATAGGTTTTATGTTAATAGTCAGTTCAGTTCAGTTCAGTCACTCAGTCGTGTCCAACTCCATGGACTGCAGGACACCAGGCTTCCCTGTCCATCACCGACTCCCAAAACTTGCTCAAACTCATGTCCATCGCCTTGGTGATGCCATCCAGCCACCTCATCCTCTGTCTCCCCTTCTCTTGCCTTCAATCTTTCCCAGCATCAGGGTCTTTTCAAATGAGTTGTTCTTCGCATCAGGTGGCCGAAGTATTGGAATTTCAGCTTCAGCATCAGTCCTTCCAGTGAATATTCAGGACTGATTTCCTTTAGGATGAACTGGTTGGATCTCCTTGCAGTCCAAGGGACTGTCAAGAATCTCCTCCAACACCACTGTCCAAAAACATCCATTCTTCAGCAGTCGGCTTTCTTTATAGTCCAACTCTCACATCCATACATGATTACTAGAAAAACCATAGCTTTGACTAGACGCACTTTTGGTGGCTAAGTAATGTCTCTGCTTTTTAATATGCTGTCTAGGTTGGTCATAGCTTTTCTTCCAAGAGCAAGCATCTTTTAATTTCATGGCTGCAGTCACCATCTGCAGTGACTTTGGAGCCCCCCCCCCCCAATAAAGTCTCTTACATATTAATACTATCCTGCCTTTTTCATGGAGGAATTGATACCCACTTGAGGTAGAGACACAAAGATGTGCTGACCCTAATTTTTTAGCACTATGAAGCCCCACTTTCTCTCCCTGTAGCTCATGGTGCTTGTTTTCATGTTTGCCACGTGGAGTAAAGCCCTGTAGGAAGAGTGGATGGGAAGCCCTTTTTCTGCCATGGGTGGTACGGGGCCTGGAGGGCGGCTAACTTCAGGCAAGGAGCAGCGTTGGGACTGTGCTCAGAATTTTCTCAGCAAGGAACGTAAGAGCCTTCTAGACTAAAGGTAGCCAGGATGGCCCGGCCCTCTCGGTAGCAGTGGCCTCCCTCCAGTTACCTGGGGGATGTGTTCAAGTCTGGCCCTGCTCCACCTAGGGAAACTTGACTGACCTCATGATATCCACTGGCGAGACGAAAGTAAGCCATGTAACATTTCAAGCTCATCACAAAGGAAACCGCTCTCACAAAAGTTTATAGGGATTAACGGGCTCATCCCATGCCAACAGCTGTCACTGAGGTGTCTTAGTCCAGCAGCCCCCGTACCCCAGAGATAAACATAGCAACCCTACCCCTGCCGGCTGGGCCTGTCTCCCTCTTTAAGTGCAGAGGACAGCGTAGACCCCCATCAACCCTAGCTCCCTCTTCTGGGGATTTCACTTAGCAACATCCTGGGACACATAAAACCACACAGTAGAAGTCATTTTTGGTCTTTATTGAGTTCTTCTATCTCACGCCGTAGTTATACCTTTTATCCCCTCCAACACACATGTGAATGTGATATTATGATCCTTGCATGGGAGAGGGCTTCCAGTGAAGTGATCTTCAGATACAACCAACGCAGTGTGTTCAGATAGACACGTTCAGCACGTGAATGGAGTGAACTGCTGTGGACACCTGGCTTATGGGGAAATGTTTCAAACGTAGGTCCAGGGTCCAGCCCGTGCGTCTTGCCTCTGCCCGGTTCCCGGAAAGGATCCGGCCTTTTTCAGTGTGTTCTGCAGAGTCCTCTGGGAATACCCCTCGCCACACAGGGCCTCCTGGGAGCAAAGGAATGGGCAGGGGAAAGCCAGGGAGAAACCAGGGCTCCAGCATGGCAAAAGTGTATGTAAAGACAGATCGAAACTGAACGCTGGGATCCTCTGTGTGCCAGGAGAAGGGATTTCGAGCCCACCATCCCGTCCAGCGCTCCTGCCTGGAGAATCCTCCAGGGAGTCTCAAAGGGTCACACGACTGAGCGACTGACACTTCAGTGCCTTGCTCACCGTCAAGCAGAATGTCTTCTGAAGGCAACATAAAGCTCACGTTTTATCGTGATTTCCAGGTACGCAATCGGATCAGTATTGGGACTCTCCGTCCTCTTCCGTAGCAATCAGACTGATTTGCACTTATCTTGCACCTTTGGAGAAAACCTTGTTCAGCTAAGCCTTTGCTCTATCACTTTTCAAACCATTGACCTTCCTCGCGTCTCGGTTGCTGTTGCTGGGCAGTCTCTCAGTGGTATCTAGCTCTTTGCGACCCCATGGACTGCAGCACGCCAGTCTTCCCTGTCCTTCACAGACCAGGTATGTGATTTTAAAAATAATAATAGATAATGTAAGACAAAGACTGTGAACAGTACTAGGAAAGCCAAAACATAATACTACGAAAAAGCATGTCTCAAAGAAATATTGTATGTTTTCAAGAAAGTATTATGTATTTATTTTATAATAATTTCTTTTTAGAGCTTCCCTCATAGCTCAGTTGGTAAAGAATCTGCCTGCAATGCAGGAGACCGTGGTTCGATTACTGGGTCAGTAAGAGCCACTGGAGAAGGGATAGGCTACCCACTCCAGTATTCTTGGGCTTCCCTCGTGGCTCAGTTGGTAAAGAATCCACCTGCACTGCAGGAGACCTGGGTTCAATCTTCTGGGTTGGGAAGATCCCCTGGAGAAGGGAAAGGCTAATCACTCCAGTATTCTGGCCTAGAGAATACCACAGACTCAGTCCATGGGGTCACAAAGAGTCGGACACGACTGAGTGACTTTTACTACACTTCAATCTCTTTTCAGGATTAGAATAGAATATTTTCAAGACTAGTCTCCAAACTATCTTTCTCATTTTAAAATACCATCCACTCTGCTCACCAGACTGGGGATTTGGGCTCATCTGCTATCCCAGGACTTCCGTAACTTTGGCATGAATACAGATCATCTAACACCAAATTCTGGCTCCTCCCTGCATCCTGCCCTTCCTCAATCCCAGAGATTCTGATGGAGGAAGTTTGGGGAGAAAGCTGTCTCCAGGTGGCCACGGACCAAGCTCTGAGTAGCTCTGCGGGACCCCACCTCCTACAAGCCACCCCCCCTTCCAGCTCACTGAGTGCCAGGGAGTCCGCCCAAGGTTATCTCCAAAGCCTGCTTTCTTCTTTTACTTTCTTCTTTCCTTTTACACTTGGCCTGTTCATAGCTTCTGTTATCTCTTCCCTCAAACCCATTCTTCAGACAGCTGTCAGAGTGGCTTTGAAAACCAGCCCACCAACCAGCCAGCCACCCAACCCACAGAAACATGGTATATCTGCAGTTTCCTCATTTCAAAGCACTTAGTGTATTAAGGGAGAAGGCAATGGCACCCCACTCCAGTACTCTTGCCTGGAAAATCCCATGGACCTGGGAGCCTGGTGGGCTGCAGTCCATGGGGTCACGAAGAGTTGAACACGACTGAGCGACTTCACTTTCACTTTTCACTCTCATGCATTAGAGAAGGAAATGGCACCCCACTCCAATATTCTTGCCTGGAGAATCCCAGGGACAGGGGAGCCTGGTTGGCTGCCGTTTATGGGGCTGCACAGAGTCGGACACGACTGGAGCGACTCAGGAGCAGCAGCAGCAGCAGCAGCAGCATATTCAGCTCTAAACGTCTCCCTTCTTTAATTAGGGCTTCCCAGGTGGCGCTAGTGGTAAAGAACCTGCCGGCCAGGGCGGAGAGTTTGATGCCTGGTGGGGAAGCTCCCCTGGAGAAGGAAACATCAGTCCACTCCAGTGCTCTTGCCTGGAGAATCCCGTGGACGAAGCAGCCTGGCGGGCTACAGTCTGTAGGGTGGCAGAGTCGGACATGACTGCAGTGACTTAGCACAACACTTCTTGAGTCAGTTTACTTTTCCTTACACAGGAGAACCCTTTCCTTGATGACGTTCTGTGAGTGTGTGGCGCTCCTCTCTGGCTGAGCTCTGAGTGGGGACTGGGATCCTGGACCCTGGTGACCTCTCTCCTATGGCAGTCCCTGGTGGATCTCCTGGAGAATCCTATGCTTCCAGAGGTTTGCAAGTGATCTCGTTAGGTGGCGTCTCAGTGTTTACTAGCGGGGACTGGCAGATCTGAGAGTGTGGCATTGATGACTTGTCAGCCTCCGGTTGAAGTGTTCCGTTTCCTGTCTAGACACTTCCTCCCTGTGAGTATGAGTCTAACATGGAGCCATCTGGCTGCTTACAGTGAACTCCCAGGCCACCAGGCGCATCCTTTCCTTCTCTCAGGATTCCCTGGATACACACCGCCAAGCCCAGCAGCACTATCCTACTGGGAAAGCTCACCCAGGCTTTCATCCCAGGACCCCCAACACCCCAAGACCAAGAGAGTCACTGTCTCTCAGTCTCCATTTGCTTCCCAGTCACAGTTGCCTTCTCTCTGTTCTAGGACTGAGTTCTAGGAGAGTAAGTCCATGTCCTTGCAATACGTGTGTGCACCATCATTTTTAATATTGAATATGGGCACGTACGCCTGCAGTAAATCTCTGCTCTGTCCTAGAGCGGGTTAGGATGGTGGCGTGCACACGCTCACTCACTCAGTCCTGCCTCACTCTCTGTGACTCCGTGGACTCTGACTCCTCTGTCCAGGGCTTCCCAGGCAAGAATGCTGGAGTAGGTTGCCATTTCCGAGCCCAGGGGATCTTCCCGAGCCAGAGACGGAACCCAGCTCTCCTGCACCGGCAGGCAGGTTCTTTACACTGTGCCACTTAGGAAGCCCCATTAGGGTGATAAAGTGAAAGTCGCTCAGTCGTGTCCGACTCTATGTGACCCCATGGGCTGTGCAGTCCATGGACTTCTCCAGCCCAGGATACTGGAGTTAGGATGATTAGCCATCATAAATCTTGTGTGATATAATTTATGATCATTATAAGAAATAATCATCTACAAAATAGAAATTACGCACCGTGCAGTAGCCATACCTGTAGCTATTCTAGGTCTTTTATTATAAAAAAGATGAAAGATAAATTTGTTGTATTGGTCATTTAAGGTCATTTGGTCACCCAGTCCTTCTGACTGGAAATCTGTGCCTTCAAAGGGAACTCAGTTGCAATTTCTTTCACCCACAATATGTGAGGCGTTATCTCCACCACAGTCTCAACAAGTAGGAATCACTCCCACTCTGCGCACTCCTTGAGTGTGATCGAGTTATCTTGCCAGAGTCACATATAGGTGCAATTCTCTTTCGGTCTCATTGGGCATCACTACCAGAAAATGGTTGAGGAATGAAGAAATATTCTGTGCTGGAAGTATGTATATTTTCCCCCTTAATTTGGAACAACATGCCCTACTTCAGTGCAAGAATTTTTAGCATATTGCCGTTATGTCCTAGCTGGAGAAGTTAACAGAGAAGGCAATGGCGCCCCACTCCAGCACTCTTGCCTGGAGAATCCCATGGAAAGAGGAGCCTGGTGGGCTGCAGTCCATGGGGTCGCTAAGAGTTGGACACGACTGGGTGACTTTACTTTCACTTTTCACTTTCATGCATTGGAGAAGGAAATGGCAATCCACTCCAGTGTTCTTGCCTGGGGAACCCCAGGGACAGAGGAGCCTGGTGAGCTGCCATCTATCGGGTCCCACAGAGTCGGACACGACTGAAGTGACTTAGCAGCAGCAGCAGCAGCAACAGCAGAGAAGGTAAATGGCACAGACCTGATACATCGTCTCCAAGAAAGCTGGGAGTTAATTCAAAACAGGAGTAACCTCTTTCCCAATATATATAAAACTGCTGCCATCCTGAAGCTCTCACTCCCACATGGATTATTAATTTCCAATATCAAGAGTAGGAGTTGCACACACCTCTGAAGAAACAGGCTCCCTACATTTAGAGGACCCATTCTGTTCAGTATTTCTTGTGATTAAAATGTACCACACTTCAATGTTTTCCTGTCTGGTTATGAATGTAAAGCAGTTTTGAAATTACTTTAATGCACTTCATATCACATTAAATGCATCATTTTAAACATGTGGCAGGACCTGCACTGTCTTCTTCAGGCTTCCAAACGTGTGGGAACGTTTATGCTGCTCACAGCAAAGCTCTTTGCTCAGGAAGAGTGTTTATGANGAAGGAAACATCAGTCCACTCCAGTGTTCTTGCCTAGAGAATCCCGTGGACGAAGCAGCCTGGCGGGCTACTCGACTGAAGTGACTTAGCAGCAGCAGCAGCAGCAACAGCAGAGCAGGTAAATGGCACAGACCTGATACATGTCTCCAAGAAAGCTGGGAGTTAATTCAAAACAGGAGTAACCTCTTTCCCAATATCAAGAGTAGGAGTTGCACACACCTCTGAAGAAACAGGCTCCCTACATTTAAAGGACCCATTCTGTTCAGTATTTCTTGTGATTAAAATGTACCACACTTCAATGTTTTCCTGTCTGGTTACGAATGTAAAGCAGTTTTGAAATTACTTTAATGCACTTCATATCACATTAAACGCATCATTTTAAACACGTGGCAGGACCTGCACTGTCTTCTTCAGGCTTCCAAACGTGTGGGAACGTTTATGCTGCTCACAGCAAAGCTCTTTGCTCAGGAAGAGTGTTTATGACACCTGGGTCAAGTTTTGTCCCTTTAAATTTCGCGTTGGTTGCCAGTACCAAGCTGGTGCCCTCGAAGCTATAACTTTCCATGCACTGATCCAAAAGCATTCTTTCTCCCTTTGGAAAATCATGGCTGATTAAAACTCTAATGCAACAGCTGTTAGTGATCATGTGATTGATATGTTTTAAAAGACAGATGTTGAGTATTAAAAGCAGAACCCTGTAGATTCCTCTGCAGTCAATGAATATTTTTGAATGGCTGCTACTTTCTTTTCCCTGCTTTTTCCACCTGGATTATTCTTAATTTTTTTTCCTGTCCTTGTCTTGTCCTTCTTTCTCTTTTTATTGGTTGAGTAGAAATAATTTTAATAAAATAAGTTATTTAGAAATATATGCAATGCCCTCCACGCTCGAGAGCAAGTACTGGAGTAAAATCTATGTTTCAGGGAAAAGGTTTTGTAAGCTTGGAAGAAATCATGAAAATATCTTTAGGTTCTGACTAAGAACACAGATACAGTGAAATTCAGGAACCACACAGTTCCCTTTAGTTGGGGGATTCCTGTTACAGGAACAGGGGGCGCTGTAACAGAACACGCACTCATTGGAATACGTGTTTTGAAATACAGTTTTCATTGTTGTGGTTTTCTTAATGTGTTCGTTCACAAATTAACTCTCATGTTAGAAAAATTTGTAAAGGACATCAAAAAAATAGATATCTGTATATGTATAAGTGAATCATTCTGCTGTACACCTGAGATTAACACAATGCTGCAAGTCAACTCTCCTTCTTTAAAAAATAAAAGGAGACTAAATGCACAAATGCATTCTCTTAACTCTTTGAACATTTAAAACCCTGTGTTCCCCTGGTTTGGCACATCCCTTTGGCAGCACCATCTTGTGGAGTCTATCCTGAAGTTTTTGGGCCTGAATTTATGACAAGAGGGTGAATTTATATCACAATGCTGATGATGTCCCGGTAGGTGACTCACCTGGTACATCCCCTGGAAGGAAGAAACTGCTGTGAGAAAGAGAAGCAAGGTTCCCCACAGAGAATCACAGCATTTCAGAATTGCAAAGAGCGCTGAAGTCACTTCAGAAAGAGAGTGTTTAAAACACTAGACAGTGAGTGTAAAAGCTTCGGAATGAGAGGTGATTCAACACAAGTCTGGGGGTCCCGTAGACGGATTCTAGGCCAGTGCGTTCACTGCGGCGATGGAACCTTTTCGAGTATTCCAGTTTGGGTGGTCTTATAGGATCCTGCATACTCTTAGACCTTACCCCACAAGAGTGGAAAAACCATTAGCTAAGCCCAGATGAAATCACCATGAAAGTTATAGGACCCAGTCTTGTGATAAATACCATGTATTCATATAGTAACTTTCACCCCTGATTTGTCTGGGGAAAGCCACAATATTATTTCCACTTTAGTATAGAGAAAGAAACAGTAATTTATCAAAGTGCCTGAATAACTTTTCTGTGAATAACAAATATATATATATATTACTAAAAGGCAAGTTATCAAACAAAAGATGAACCCTTTTCTACAAAATATGACAGATCTTTTGTCTTCCTCAGCATTTGATATTTTTCTTTTTTGATTGGAAATAAGTACTGAGGCTTGAATTAAAATATATTGCACATAAAAAAAGTAAGGTATCAATTTATCTCAATCCTTCACAAACAGCTTTTTAAAAGAACGGCAGGGGTGGACCCGTTCAGCCCAGGGGAGGAGCATGAGCGCATCTAGCTGTCTTCCCATCGGCGTTCCCGAGCTGTGTGTTATTTGCAGGGTTTTCATGTCTCCACTCACATCATTACTCTTATGCTCAGCATCGAAATCAGTTTTCATTCAGTCTGCATGAATTTAGAGCAGTTTTCAAAAACTCCCACAACCTTTTCGAGTCTACCAGCTTTGTTTGATATGTGCAATATTTGGTCTGGGACTAATTACTCGATGGTGCTTTCAAGTTGTACGCAGTAGTAATCATCAATAACACCCTTTCCACCCACAAACGCTGATGGAGCAGGACAGCACACTAGGCACGCTGTCAAAGAGTGTGCTCAGAGAGGCCTATATCCAGGGCCCAAAGTTTGCAAGAAACCATTACCAACCTGATCAATGAGTAGATTTTATTTTAAGCGTTGGTTAATTTATATCAATTTCCTGGCACTTTCTAATGATGGTGTGGGCCCTTAAAGCATATTAGCTGGGAAATCAAATGCATGAGAATATCATTTATATTTAAAGATTATTCTAAAGTGCACAACCATCTGATTTTTCTGAAACTTTCAGGGCACATGTGCTCAGCTGTGTCTGACTCTTTACTCTCCCACAGTCTGTAGCCCGCCAGGCTCCTCTATCCCTGGGGTTTTTCAGGCAAGAATACTGGAGTGGGGAGACATTTCTTCCTCCAGAGGATCTTCCCAATCCAGGGACTGGACCTGGGTCTCCTGTGCCCCCTGCATTGCCAGGCAGATTCTTTACCACTGTGCCACCGGCGAAACTTAGTTAAAGACAATACTAAGCTGTGACACCTTGACAACAACCAATACACTCTGTTATTACTCCTACTGGTAGGCTCGTTTGATTTTGCAAAAACTTAATAAACAGAAACCCCAGTAGTCCAGAATGGGGAGGGCGCTCTCCTTATGATCACAGCAGCCCAACAGGAAGACAGGCTCCTCTTGCTTCCTGTGAGGACTCAGCCAGCGAAAAGCTGCTGTCTCTTTGTTTCCATAGCCCTCAGCACTTACGTCTCCTCTGTAAGAGGGGTCTCCTTCCCTCACGGCGTGGGACTTGTACATGGCCTGACCCATTTGCAGGCCCCAAGTTGCAATTCTCTGCTGATCCCAAACACATCCATCTTTGCTGGAGAAATATCTGGTAGTCTATTGACTTTACGCCAACAATTTCAATCAAAAAAGATTCCCAAATACCTCTCCTCTGTATGGTAGCTGACAATGTTTTCAATCACCAGCAAATGAACCATAGAAATCTCTTTCTAAGAAACAACTTTATTTACATATGAATAGGTTTATCTCAACGATTAAAAATAATAATAATAAAAGTCTTACAACTACTATTGAAATCGCTGGTGGCTCAGACACAGTAAAAAGAATCTGCCTGAAATGCAGGAGATGAGGTTCAATCCCTTGTTGGGGAAGATCCCCTGAAGGAGGAAATGGCTACCCACTCAAGTATTTTTGCCTGGGGAGCATTCCATGGACAGAGGAGCGTGGCAGGCTAGAGTCTTCGTGGTTGCAGAGTCAGACTCGGCTGAGTGGCGGAGCTCTGAGCACGCATGCGTCGTGCATCTGTGTGGCTGAGCACGCATGCATCGTGGATCTGAGCTCTGAGCACGCATGCGTCGTGCATCTGTGTGGTCAAGGTCCGACTGAGGCATAGATTTCCACAGTGAAAGACACGACTTTAATTTCAGTCATTGTATCACTAATTCCAGGAAGCAGTTGCCCCTGAATTTCTTCACAGGCAGATTGCTNGAGTGGCGGAGCTCTGAGCACGCATGTGTCGTGCATCTGTGTGGCTGAGCACGGATGCGTCGTGGATCTGAGCTCTGAGCACGGATGCGTCGTGCATCTGTGCAGCTGAGCACGCATGCGTAGTGGATCTGAGTGGCTGAGCACGGATGCGTCGTGCATCTGTGTGGCTGAGCACGCATGCGTCGTGGAGCTGAGCTCTGAGCACGCATGCGTCGTGCATCTGTGTTGTCAAGGTCCGACTGAGGCCTAGATTTCCACAGTGAAAGACACGACTTTAATTTCAGTCATTGTATCACTAATTCCAGGAAGCAGTTGCCCCTGAATTTCTTCACAGGCAGATTGCTTCAGGAATGGTCACTGATTGATTTTAGATTATCAAATTAAGCCTCAGGTATTTTTGTTTGTGGTTTAAATTTTAGAGCAGAATTATAAAGAAATGCACAACAACTTCTGGAAGAAAGGCTTACTGTAGGACCAAGCAAGGAGAACAGGCAGTTCAGGCTCAAAAGACCCGAACTCCAACTTTTTGTGACTTAATGATACGGACCCCCCAGGTGGCGCTAGCGGTAGGTAATGGACCGGCCTGCCACTGCAGGAGATGCGAAGACATTCGAGTTTGATCTCTGGGTCAGGAAGGTCCCCTGGAGGGGGCCCTGGTACCCTACTCCAGTGTTCTTGCCTGCAGAATCCCATGGGCAAAGGAGCCTGGTGGGCTACAGTCCATGGGATCCCAAGTAGTCAGACGTGACTGAAGTGCCTTAGAACGCACACGTACATATATACTAGAAACCTTATAATCTGCAAATCTCAGTAAAGAATACCAAATGACAAAAGTCTGAGGAACTTAAGGAAATGTAATAAGTAGACAAACTAATTTTTCTAATAATAATTTCTAGTATTCATTTGATTTCAAAGTTTTTTTAGTGTCATTATTCTTTTCTTGAAATATTTCACACTTCAAATATTATTATTTTCATGAAATAAAAAAATCTTATATTTTCATTAAACCAGAAGTTAATAAACTCCAATGTTTTCACGTTTCCTTCCACATTATGGCAAAATCCGTTTGATTTGTTTGCCGGAATGAAGCTTGTATACAAAGAGCTTTTTGCTTTCTTCAGATTCTCCAACAGCAGATGCATGTCAGCCTCCCATAAAATATAGCTCTTTTAAAATTTAAATTCAAGCAGCTACTTTGCTGGAAGCCAGTGAATTCTGGGCAGGGTCTAAGAAATCTGGATATTATTACTTAAAGCAAAATTTATCTCAATTTTTCCACTTATGAAATGGTAAAGTTCTCTGCGTTGAAGATGTTTACAGAGAATCATGTAACTGTTGTAATCTGTGAGCCATGCTTCCAACTCTTTCAAAGGAAAGCGCTAGCTCCTGTTTTCCTTTCATGTTTTTCCACATCAAGAGAATATATACCAAACAGCTCTGCACATGGCTGAACTTACCTGCTTCATAAACGCCCGTCAGTGGCTATAAGAATTTTAATCAGTTCAAAAATGTCAGCATGCTTGTGTTTCCTTAAAGTTGGCACAGCGCTAAAACATAGCCATATACTTCTTATTTCATAAGTTTAGATTGGTTAAAGAGGCTTGCTTTTTTACAGTCTAGAACAACTATAGAGAAATGAGGTATAGGTTATATTCAAAAAGCAAACAATACTTGATCTGCTCACTTAAAACCGCTGGCTGTTGCCAGGCTGCCTTTCCAACGGCTGCATTAATTCCCAGTTTTGGAGCAGTGCCCTCAGGCTAATCATGTTCAAGTTGGAATACAGTAAGGTGGCTAAAAAAAAAAAAAAAAAAAAAAAAGGCTCGGAGAGACTCTTGGCATTCTCGACTGCAGATGGTGAGTGCAGCCATGAAATTTTAATTTAAGATGTTTGCTCAGTGGAAGAAAAGCTATGACAAATCTAGACAGCCTATTAAAAAGCAGAGACATTACTTTGCTGACAAAGGTCTGTATAGTCAAAGCTATGGTTTTTCCAGGACTCCTGTACGGATGTCAGGGTTGCACCATAAATAAGGTTGAACACCAAAGAATTGATGCTTTTGAACTGTGGTGTTGGAAAAGATTTTTGAGAGTTCCCGGACTACAAGGAGATCCAATCAGTCCATCCTAAAGGAAATCAGTCCTGAATATTCATTGGAAGGACTGATTCTGAGGATGAAGCACCAGTCAATACTTTGGCCACTTGATGGGAAGAGCTAACTCATTGGAAAAGACCCTGATTCTGGGAAAGATGGAGGTCAGGAGGAGAAGGGGGTGACGGATGAAATGGTTGGATAGTATCTGACTCAATGGACATGAATCTGAGCAAATTCTGGGAGATAGTGAAGGACAGAGAAGCCTGGAGTGTTGCAGCCCATGACTTAGTGACTGAACGACAACAAAATACATGGATTGATTGACTGAGCCTATCATTTTCCTAACTGAAGTGTGGTTGATTTATAATATTGTGTTAGTTTCAGGCTTACAGCATAGTGATTTGAATGTGTTTTTTTTTTTTTTTTTTTTTTGCAGATTATTGTTCCCTGGTGGCTCAGAGGTTAAAGCGTCTGCCTCCAATGTGGGAGACCTGGGTTCGATCCCTGGGTTGGGAAGATCGCCTGGAGAAGGAAATGGCAATCCACTCCAGTATTCTTGCCTGGAGAATCCCATGGACAGAAAAGCCTCGTAGGTTACAGTCCACGGGGTCGCAAAGAGTCGGACATGACTGAGTGACTTCACCTTCCTTCCTTCCTTCCTATAGACTGTTACAAGATATTGAGTATAATTCCCTGTGCTATACAGTAAATTCTGTTTATCTACTCTCTATACAGTCATTTTTATCTGTTAATCCCATACCCCTAAAGTGTTCCTCCCCCTCCCCTTGCCCCCTTGGTACCCATAACGTTGTTCTCTTTATCTGCACGTCTGTTTTGTACATACACTCATTTGTTTCATTTTTCAGACTCCATGTTTATCTGATATCATATAGTTTTTATCTTTCTCTGACTTATTTCACTAAGCATTATATNCTTGCCTGGAGAATCCCATGGACAGAGAAGCCTCGTAGGTTACAGTCCGCGGGGTCGCAAAGAGTCGGACATGACTGAGTGACTTCACCTTCCTTCCTTCCTTCCTATAGACTGTTACAAGATATTGAGTGTAATTCCCTGTGCTATACAGTAAATTCTTGTTTATCTACTCTCTATACAGTCATTTTTATCTGTTAATCCCATACCCCTAAAGTGTTCCTCCCCCTCCCCTTGCCCCCTTGGTACCCATAACGTTGTTCTCTTTATCTGCACGTCTGTTTTGTACATACACTCATTTGTTTCATTTTTCAGACTCCATGTTTATCTGATATCATATAGTTTTTATCTTTCTCTGACTTATTTCACTAAGCATTATATTCTCTTGGTTCATCCATGTTGCTGCAAGTGGTAATATTTTATCCTTTCATAATGACTTTGGTGAATTCCACTGCACACTGTCCATGTCTACTGTCTATCTGTATGTCTGTCTATTAATACACATCTTCAGTCAATTATTGATGTGCAGTTGGGTTCCTTCCATGTCTTGGCGATTATCAATAGTGCTGCATACATGCTAATGTTTTATTAATTACACAAATACTTGTATATTTTATTGGAGGAGGGCATGCATTCCACTGCAGTATTTTTGCCTGGAGAATCCAATGGACATAGGGGCCTGGCGGGCTACAGTCCATGGGTTCACACAGGGGTGAACACTACTGAAGTGACTTGGCATGCATGCATATATTTTATATATCGTGTTTAAAAACACAGTCATGGCGTTGCGGCTTACCATGGTGCCCTGAGCGAATGCCTGCAAGACATCTGATGTCCCCACGCTGCTCTCTGCCTCACTCACCATCCTGCACTGTGCGTCCTCCCTTGAGTGTGTGCAAACCAGCTCTCAGCCAAGTTCCCTGTTTTCAGATATCTGGAGCCACCAGCTCCAGTTGTCTCATCAGCCCTACACTGAGCTCAGCCTCTGTCAGCAGAACAGATCACTGCTCTCCCTGCATCTCTAGCACTGGTCTACGGAAAACCCTGGGGCTCATTTTAGATCTTTTCTGCACTCAAGGAATCAGACCCTCTGCTTTCTGTTGTCTAGTCCCTTCATATTTTTATTCTGTTTTAAGATTATTTTCTGTGGCAAAAGTGAAAGAGCAGCTGGATACAATGTTGGTGTTCCATCAGGAATGGAGAAGAAACACGTTTGCTGTTGAGCATTATGGCTGCTATCATGCGTGGCTGTAAGTCTAGGTTACTGGAAAATCTCAACCAGGATTTATCTCAAGAAGCTACCTGCCCCCTCCTCCTACTTTTTGCTTTTTGGTCAGAACCTTATTCTTATTTCTTTTAAAGATGAGAGCCAAGTTGATATTACCATATCTTGCCAAGTGACAAAGAGCTGTGTGTGTGCATGCCTTTTCTTAGTTCCATTTCATTTGAGTTGATCTTTTCTTGTATATTTGAAATGATAACTGAGTATGGCCTTTGAGCATAAAAATAGCAAGGACAAAGCACACAAATAAATGCAAATTCAAGAAAAGAAAGCGGTCTGACTCTTCAAAAACAAAATTACATAACCTGTGCACAACCAGTGGCAGCAGATACAGAGATGCAATAAGATACTTCAAAGAGAATTCTGGTTTCTTTTTGAATTAACCTTCAGACTGACATGCTTATAATGCCTGCAAAAGGCAACAGATGGTATTAGAATGGTAAATTACATCAAAAGATGCTTTCCAACCTGGGTACTATATTTATTAAGTTATTTAGTCACAGGTTCAGTTTAAAAATAAACTCAGCTTGGCAGGTGTAGCCTAAGGATAGATTCAGAAAGTTGCAGGTCTATTTCAGATTTTAGGAAAGTAGATCCCACATTAGGACTGATGAAACTGAAACAACCTTCCATGAAATGTAGCTTTTTTAGCAATAAGTTGTTTCTACCCAAGGATAATAGTAGCCTTTGGATAAGGAAATAAGAAGGCTACCAAGTTGCCTTTAGTAGCACATACATCTTCATCTGCTTCCCAGAATTAAAGATGGATTGAGTGAAGTCATCCCTCCTTGTATTTCAAGGAATCTTGAGGAATCTAAGGACTTAATCTAGGGTCATGGAACCTCTCTACCAACCTGGGGGCTCATCTTCTGGAGTCATATATTTTTGTGTTTTCATACTTTCTTGGGGATCTCCAAGCAAGGATACTGAAGTGATTTGCCATTCCCATCTCCAGTGGACCACATTAGTCAAAGCCATGGTTTTTACAGTAGTCATGTACGGATGTGAGCATTGGACCATAAAGAAGGATGAGTGTTGAAAAATGGATGCTTTTGAACTGTGGTGCTGGAGAAGACTCGAGAGTCCCTTGGACTGCAAGGCAATCAAACTAATCAATCCTAAAGGAAATCAACACAGAATACTCATTGGGAGGACTGATGCTGAAGGTGAAGCTCCAATACTCTGGCCACCTGATGCGAAGAGCCAACTCATTGGAAAAGACCCTGATGCTGGGAAAGATTCAGGGCAGGAGGAGAAAGAGAAGGGAACGACAGAGGAGGAGATGGTTGGATGGCATCACCAACTCAATGGACATGAACTTGAGCAAACTCCAGGAGACAGTAAAGGACAGGGAAGACTGGCATGGTGCAGCCCGTGGGTTAGCAAAGAGTCAGACACAACTTAGAGACTGAACAACAACGCAGAATACAGAACTCATGGGCTCACAGTGTAATAAGTATACTCTTCTGGACCCAATGCTTGTGTGTGCTCAGTCACACACAAGTCTGATTCTTCGTGAACCCATGGACTATAGCCTGCCAGGCTCCTTTGTCCATCGAAATTCCCAGGCAAGAATGCTTGAGTGGTGTGCCATTTCCTCTTCCAAGGGATCTCCCCAACCCAGGGATCTGGCCTGGGTCTTCTGCAGTTCCTGTACTGGCAGATGGATTCTTTACCACTGAGTCATCTTAGTGTAATTAGACACAGGAAATTACTAAGCTAACTAACTAACTACAGAGAGATGCTATAACCAATGGCTATATGAAACAGAAATCTTCCAGAAAGTCAGAACAATGGATGGTCATATCAGGTGATCATGTAGTCAAGGATCTTAGGTTCCTAGTAGACTCTTACATATCTCCTCCCTCAAGGAAATGCTTCATCCTAGCTAGATGGTCTTCAGCATATGAATATCTCCACTGAGAGAGGAGTTATTGCTACTTAGCAGTCCACTGAAGTTTTTAGAAATTTAGAAACAGCTCCTTATGGTAGGCTACATGATTTAGGAGCAAAAGCATAGAGTTTAGAAAAGTGAAAGTGAAGTCACTCAGTCGTGTCTGACTCTTTGCAACCCCGTGGACTGTAACCTACCAGGATCCTCCATCCATGGGATTCTTCAGGCAACAGTACTAGAGTGGGTTTCCATTCCCTTCTTCAGGGGATCTTCCCAACCCAGGGATTGAACTGGGGTCTCCTGCATTGCAGGCAGGGGCTTTAACCTCTGAGCCACCAGGGAAGATCTGAATTTAATTTAAACTTTGTTGCTTCCTACTTTTCTCATCTGTCAAATGAATTTAACGATGTGTGGTATTAAAATTACTTGTCATATTTTTGAGAAGATGAGGAAGCCTTATGACTGCCTCAAATGTAGTAGATAAATACTATTGTTATTTTCAGAAAAAGTGAAGAAACTAAAGTTCAGAGAGATTAAAAGAGTTGCTCAGTGTCTCCCAGGTAGAGAGGCTGGGATTGTCTGTATTCAAATCCATCCTTCATACCCTCCCCTCCTCTTGGTTGCTATTTAGAAAGTGCTTGGAAAGTGAAGAAGGCTGAGCGCCAAAGAATTGATGCTTTTGAACTGTGGTGTTGGAGAAGACTCTTGAGAGTCCCTTGGCCTGCAAGGAGATCCAACCAGTCCATTCTGAAGGAGATCAGCCCTGGGATTTCTTTGGAAGGAATGATGCTAAAGCTGAAACTCCAGTACTTTGGCCACCTCATGCGAAGAGTTGACTCATTGGGAAAGACTCTGATGCTGGGAGGGATTGGGGGCAGGAGGAGAAGGGGACGGCCGAGGATGAGATGGCTGGATGGCATCACGGACTTGATGGACGTGAGTCTGAGTGAACTCCGGGAGATGGTGATGGACAGGGAGGCCTGGCGTGCTGTGATTCATGGGGTCGCAAAGAGTCAGACATGACTGAGTGACTGAACTTGAACTTGAACTTGGAAAGTGCATGGAGGAAGTTCCCCACTTGGAGCAAGCCCAATTGTTATTTCTTCTTTGAAAGCAGTTGGCCTTTGTCCTACTCAGGCCCCTTCACACATGGCTCACTGTTAGGGCAAAGTGGGACAAACAGGACGTTTCAGCATTTCCTCTTTAAGACCAAGGTCCTCATCAAGGAAGCTCATGGCCCTGATCGCTATGCAGCAGGGCAGCTAGTCTCAGTGCTTTGGTGCTAAACGCTTGAGTTCAAGTCCAAAGTCTCCTACTCACGGAGGATGGCAACTTTGGAAAGTTACTTAAGCTCCCCCCCTCTTTTTTTCCCTTCTGGTTTTAAGTGGAGATGGTTTAATTCAATTCTCCATTTACAGTGTGGTTCTATAGTCTGGGTGATTGGAAACAATGGAACAGAGTAAGGTTTTGATAAATGCTGGTAATCTTTTCCATTTCCCTGCACCAAGCACAAAAAAACAAGCGAGTTCCAGAAAAATATCTACTTCTGCTTTATTGACTGTGCCAAAGCCTTGACTGTGTGGATCACAATAAACTGTGGAAAGTTCTGAAAGAGATGGGAATACCAGACCATCTGACCTGCCTCCTGAGAAATCACAGGTCAGGAAGCAACAGTTAGAATTGGACATGGAACAACAGACTGGTTCCAAATTGGGAAAGGAGTCCGTCAAGACTGTACATTGTTATCCCGCTTATTTAACTTCTCTGCAGAGTACATCATGAGAAACACTGGGCTGGAAGAAGCACAAGCTGGAATCAAGATTGCCGGGAGAAATATCAATAACCTCAGATATGCAGATAACACCACCCTTATGGCAGAAATTGAAGAAGAACTAAAGAACCTCTTGATGACAGTGAAAGAGGAGAGTGAAAAAGTTGGCTTTAAACTCAACATTCAGAAAACGAAGATCACGGCATCTGGTCCCATCACTTCATGGCAAATAGATGGGGAAACAGTGGAAACAGAGACACACTTTAATTTTGGGGGCTCCAAAATCACTATAGATGGTGATTGCAGCCATGAAATTAAAAGATGCTTGCTCCTTGGAAGAAAAGCTATGACTTACCTAGACAGCATATTAAAAAGCCGAGACATTATTTTACCAACAAATGTCCCTATAGTCAAAACTATGGTTTTTCCTGTAGTCATGTATAGATGTGAGAGCTGGACTATAAAGAAAGCTGAGCACCGAAGAATTAATGCTTTTGAACTGTGGTGCTGGAGAAGACTCTTGAGAGTCCCTGGGGCTGCAAGAAGATCCAACCAGTCCAACCTAAAAGAAATCAGTCGTGAATATTCATTGGAAGGACTGATGTTGAAGCTGAAGCTCCAACACTTTGGCCACCTGATGTGAAGAACTGACTCACTGGAAAAATCCCTGATGGTGGGAAAGACTAAAGGCGGGAGGAGAAGGGAACGACAGAGGATGAGATGGTTGGATGGCATCACCGACTCAATGGACATGATTTTAAGCAAGGTCCAGGGGTTGGTGAGGGACAGGGAGACCTGGCGAGCTGCAATCCTTGGGGTTGCAAAGAGTTGGACACGACGGAGGGACTGAACTGAATGAACTGAACTGATGCACAAAACAGGGGAGGGTATTGTGAGGTGCTGTCCAAACTGTAAAACAGGAAGAAGATGCACTGATAGGTGTTCTTCTTTATAATGAATGGTTCTTCTTGCTTCTGTGTGACAGTATATGACAACAATGCCCATTTGCCTAGTGCCGAGAAGGCTCAAGGCAATAAAGTTACAACTCATGAAAAGCCAGTTTTGTCCCCAAACCCCTGTAGAATCAAGCCCTCCTGGTTAGTGTATACTGTTTCCTGATTTCTGAGACTTAACTTAGCAGAGCTAAGAAACTTTCAGACACAGTGTAATTAATACATTAAACACACTTACATACACTGACAGATTCATGACCTTCGTGAATAATAATTTTCCCTAGAAGATATGTTTTCCGACTGATACTGAAGACCCCAACGATGTCATCTGACACGTGACTGTGGTGATTTCAGCATGTAGTCATTCATTAGCCACATTCGTTTTTGATATATTATATTCATATTTTCATGTTTCTCCAGAAAGACGAATGATTTCTGATCACAGCCTGGAACACATGTCTCTAATAACAGCTCTTGCTGTGCCATTTTTTTTTTCTTTTTTACATAAAAATACATGAGTTGTGGAGTAGCTTAGATACTCTGAGATTAAATTGATGAGGTCAGGCAAGCCTGACTGCTTTGTTTTCTAGAAGTCAAAACGACTGCAAATTTACAGGATGTAAGTAGTTCAGTTAGACATTGAGGCACCACTGGGGAGACGGATGTGTATTAAGCTCATGGATTAATGGAGAGGCAGCGTGGACAGCATCGCTCCAAGCGCGGAAACTTCCAGCTGTATGATTTGGACGCTGCAGTTGTGGTTGCTGGGACAGGCTGTGGACTGACACAAACAGAGCCAGCTCTGGGGCAGTTAATAAAAACGCTACTAATGACTTTTGGGTTTTGTTTGCTTGTTGATGGTTTTCTGTATATAAAATTTAAAAAAAAAAGTTCATCAGTGCTTTCAGAGTAAGCTTGGCATCATGGAAAAAATATGATTTAAATGTGATTTGAAAGTGAAAATGAGGCTTTGAATTAATTGTGGAGGAAGATGGTGATAATGTTATGGCTAGCATTAGCTTTTCTTCTCATTCTTAGATTACTGATTGTAATAACCTTTTTTATTTTTTTAAGTTTCAGGCAGTTAGCCTTAAAAAAATAAAACACTCAAGACACGGGATAAATCACTCTTCTCGCCAGTCTTTTCTCCCCTTCTCTTTTCTCCCCTTCTCTTTTCTTCCCCTGTTGTTGTGTTGTTGTCTCAGTCGTATCTGACTCTTTTCAGCCCCGTGAACCGCAGCATGCCAGCCCTCCCTGTCCATCACCAACTCCAAGAGTTCACTCAGACTCATGCTCATTGAGTCGGTGATGCCATCCAACCATCTCATCCTCTGTCATCCCCTTCTCCTTCTGCCTTCAATCTTTCCCAGCATCAGGGTCTTTTCTAATGAGTCAGCTCTTTGCATCAGGTGGCCAAAGTATTGGAGCTTCAGCTTCAGCATTAGTCTTTCCAATGAATATTCAGGACTGATTTCCTTTAGCATGGACTAGCTGTATCTCCTTGCAGCCCCAGGGATTCTCAAGAGTCTTCTCCAAAACCACAGTTCAAAAGCATCAATGCTTTGGTGCTCAGACTTCTTTATAGTCTATCTTACACTTCCGTACATGACTACTGGGAAAACCATAGCTCTGACTGTACAGCCCTTTGTTGGCAAAGTAATGTCTCTTCTTTTTAATATGCTNGGGTCTTTTCTAATGAGTCAGCTCTTTGCATCAGGTGGCCAAAGTATTGGAGCTTCAGCTTCAGCATTAGTCTTTCCAATGAATATTCAGGACTGATTTCCTTTAGCATGGACTAGCTGTATCTCCTTGCAGCCCCAGGGATTCTTAAGAGTCTTCTCCAAAACCACAGTTCAAAAGCATCAATGCTTTGGTGCTCAGACTTCTTTATAGTCTATCTTTCACTTCCGTACATGACTACTGGGAAAACCATAGCTCTGACTGTACAGCCCTTTGTTGGCAAAGTAATGTCTCTTCTTTTTAATATGCTGTCTAGGTTTGTCATAGCTTTAACTTTTATTTTCCTCCTTTTTCTCTATTTTGACTTTGATTTTATCATCTGTATTCCAATTCCTTGTTTTGCCAAATATTTGCCACCCATTCCCCCTGTTACCAGGATAAAGGTACTCAGTCTCTTTGCAATTCCATGGACTACAATAGCCTGCCAGGGCATCTCTGTCCATGGAATTCTCCAGGCAAGAATATTGGAGTGGGTTGCCATTCCCTTCTCCAGGGGATCTTCCCAACCCAGGGATTGAACCTGGGTTTCCTGTGTCTGTTTAATTACAGGTGAATTCTTTACCCGCTGAGCCATCAGGGAGGCCTAGAATAAATCGCATTTTGTTGGAAATAGAAAATATAAGCGTGATGACTAAAGGGCTTCCCAGGTGGCTCAGGGGTGAAGAGCCTGCCTGCCAACACAGGAGACGCAGGAGAGGCAGGTTTGACCCCTGTGTCAGGAAGAGGACTAAAGAGGTTTGGTTCTATGTGTAACCCTAACATGAGAGGCATCCCCAGGTTAATACAGTGAAGTCGTCAGCCACTAGAATCTCAAATGTGACTGTAGTAGAGATAGTCTTTTAAGAGGTGATTATGTGTAAAATGAGGGGTATTTTGGGGTAGACCCTCTCCAGTATGAGTGGTGTCCTTATAAGAAGAGAAGAAGACACAGACACAGAGGGAAGAAAGGCCACGTGAAGACAGGAGGAGGAGACGGACCCCCGCAAGCCCAGGAGACAACCTCAGAACGAGCCAGCGCTGCAGACACCTTGGTCTCAGATGTTTAGCCTCCAGACTGTGACAAATTAGATTTCTGTTGTTTAAGCCACCGAGTTAAGCAGCCCTACCAAACTAATAAGCTGGTTGAATCACATCTCCATTCCTTCACAAGATCCAGGACTGCAAGGATAAAAGAATATCATTTTGTTATTAGTTAGTCAACAAACAGTTACCAAGATACATCTCATCACAATGACAGAGACAGGAAGCCAGAGATCTCTACCTTCATGGAACTTACCAATAACATGCTTGGTAAATAAAATTGTTAAATGCATTTATCAGATTATTGGAAATTTTCCTATTTTCAAAAGCAGTAATGGAAAGACTTGCCTTAACAGGAGTCAAATACCAAAGCCTGAGATTTTTCATGTGTATTCATCTCCATGGTAATAGTTAACACTGACTGAACAGTTTTTACTACGTCCCAGGCACTATTTCAAGTGCTTTATGAGCAACAGCTTATTTTCATAATGACCCACGTAGGTAGATGCTCGTCTTTTCCTCATTATACAGACAGAAAAGCTGGGGCACAGGAATTCGAATAACTGGCCCAAGATCACACAGCTGAAAATAGAAGCAAGTGACAAATCACTATGTGGAAGTTGAAAGCAAAGTCACGACACAATAAAGTCAGCACGTAATGGACTGGTTGGAAGTAACAGTTGGGACGGTTCGACTGGGAGGAGTCCTGCCCTGAGTCATTCTCCGATCTCGGCCTCACGGTTGGCCTACGTCAAACACCAAAAACATGGTAAATGAAAAGAATGAGTAAACTGGAAAGAGGCAGAGATATATTCTGTCTGCTGACAGTTTTCAAAATATATCTGCAGAAGGGCTGATGCATAAAGAGGGTGAGAAAAGATGCAGGAAAGAAAAAAATGGGGCTATAATCATCTAATCAGTAGAAAGTTTGGTCAGTGAGG
>SJYB01003774.1:264716-337267 GCA_006408585.1 Antidorcas marsupialis
AATCTTGTTAATTGGGCTTTTTTAGTGTCAGGTGGCTGAAAGGAGACAGGAAAAACTATTTAATGGTGGTCTCTAATCCTGCCTTGTCTAGACAATCGCTCTATAGAAAAGGTTCATTTCTGATCAGCTCCAATTTTTACTTGACCAGTTAAAGGGCATTATAATTTATGTGGATTAAATATACTTACACTTTTATCTATAAATAAAAGAATACTAAAGAGCCCTGTTAAGATTGTCTTCTGGAGTGCATGTGTAAAGTTTTTTCCTGCTTAGAAAACAAAACAAAACAATAATAAACATTAAAAGGCAATTATTGGTTGGTTTTTTAACATGTAGCAAAACTCTCCTTTAGACAAATTTTTTTCTTGTTATACAGCTAAATAATGTAAGTCTTGGAAGGTTATAAAGCTAAAGTGCCCTAAATTGTTGTAATCTTTTAATTATTATAGGTGTGATACCAACGGTGGTTTTAAATGTTGAAATGCTTAAATTTGGAAAAACACTATGTTTTACATGCAAAGCAAATTATACGTTTTCCCATCTGCAGAAGTGTTAGCCTTCCTACGGCAGCTGGTTTGTTATTGCTTTGTAACAAGACAAGTTCACATGCATTCAAAAACTTACAAAAGCTGTGAAACTGAGTTTTAAAAACTGTGGCCATAATACAAATATGAAGAGAACAGGCACGAGTGAATGGAATGAGGTGTGGGCATGGCAGTGGGGCTGAACAGCCAAGGACAGTCCCGTGAGCCTTCTCCACTCTGATCAGCGCATAACTGAGCCAGTGTACTAAGGACAGGGGATCCTCTGTCTTTGCTCTGTGTAAAGAAAGTGAGCCAGCAACGGTGTTTGCACATCTTTTATCTAGTACGCTGGCACTCAAGTATCCTTACTTTCCTGTAGGATCACTACATTCCGTTCAGTTTCCATAAAAATGTGCCTGTAGTTGATTGCATTTTTGTCCCTAATCGCTTGCTTTTCTTGTAAGATGGGCATCCTTCTTTCTCCCCTGAATTCAGACCCAGCTGTGCAAGCCAGGCTTCAGCAATACGTGAACTGTGAACTCCCTGATGTTCAAGCTGGTTTTAGAAAAGGGAGAGAAACCAGAGATCAAGTTGCCAACATCCGCTGGATCATGGAAAAAGCAAGAGAGTTCCAGAAAAACATCTATTTCTGCTTTATTGACTATGCCAAAGCCTTAGACTGTGTGATTCACAATTAACTGTGGAAAATTCTGAAAGAGATGGGAATACCAGACCACCTAACTTGCCTCTTGAGAATCTGTATNCTTTGCCGACTAAGGTCCGTCTAGTCAAGGCTATGGTTTTTCCAGTGGTCATGTATGGATGTGAGAGTTGGACTGTGAAGAAGGCTGAGAGCCAAAGAAATGATGCTTTTGAACTGTGATGTTGGATAAGGCTCTTGAGAGTCCCTTGGACTGCAAGGAGACCCAACCAGTCCATTCTGAAGGAGATAAACCTTGGGATTTCTTTGGAAGGAATGATTTCTTTGGAAGAATGAAGCTGAAGCTCCAGTACTTTGGTGACCTCTTGCGAAGAGTTGGCTCATTGGAAAAGACTCTGATGCTGGGAGGGATTGAGGGCAGGAGGAGAAGGGGACGACAAAGGATGAGATGGCTGGATGGCATCACGGACTCGATGGACGTGAGTCTGAGTGAACTCCGAGAGATGGTGATGGACAGGGAGGCCTGGCGTGCTGCGATTCATGGGGTTGCAAAGAGTCGGACACGACTGAGCGACTGAACTGAACTGAACTGTGTGCTCTGCTTTGGCCAGTAAGGCCGGAGTGGAAGGGAAATGTGATGCTGCTCAGGAGCAATTTTGTGGTTTCATCATCGTTTGTTGCTTTTGACTTAAGGGTGGCACATCTTGGGACTTCCTGGGGGTCCAGTGGTGAAGAATTCACTTTGTAATGCAGCGGGGGTGGGTTTGATTCCTGGCTGGGGAAATGAGACCCCACCTGCCACAGAGCAACCAAGCCCGTAAGCCTGCACCTCGCAACAGGAGCCCTGAGCTGCAACAGAATATCCCGCATGCTGTAACTGACCTGATGCAGCCAAAAGTAAATACTTAAAATAAGCAAAGAAACAAAAAGTTGAAAGCCATTAAGAAAGAAAAAAAAAAAAGAATGGCACATCCTTGGGACTTTGGGAGAGGCTGTTCCCTAAGCCTGGGCCCAGGAATAGAGGAAATTAGAAGCAGAGCCGGAACCAATCCGTGCTGGAGATGTAATTTAAATGTGAAGCAGCCGTGGCTGGTGGTGGTGTGCGCCACGGATAATTGCGGTCGCTTATTAACTGCAGCTTCCCTGGTGGCTCAGATGGTAAAGAATCTGCCTGCAGCGCAGGAGATCCAGCTTCTATTCCTGGGTGGGGAAGATCCCCCGGAGAAGGGAATGGCCACCCACTCCAGAATTCTTGCCTGGAGAACCCCATGGACAGAGGAGTCAGGCGGGCTATAGTCCATGAGGTCGAAAAGAGTTAGACATGACTGAGCAACTAGCACACACATTACTTCAACATAATCTGTCTTAAGCTGGTTGGCACAGAATCTGAATGAAGCTTTTATTTGGCCAAAGCACAGGTGTGACAGTAGCTGAGGCACGTGGTCTGAAGCCCAGTACCCGCTCTGTTTCTCCTTGGCGTCCTCTCCCTGCTCCTCTCAGTTTCTTTCTGTGAACAGCTCAGAAGTGATACCCACTGTGTTGCTATTTGATGATCACTGAGCTTATCTAAATTAAATAGGGGTCTCCACACATCCAAGATAAACCATGGAAACATGATTACAGGTAATCTAATCCAAAGGTCTCCTTGCACGTAGGCCTGTAATTTGAAGTCCAGAGACACAGGTTGGCTCGTGCAAGTTCACGCAGTGCGGGAGTGACAGAGTGAACTACGGAGCTAATCTCAAGGCTTCTGGAGAACAGTTTCCATGAGGAGCCTCAGACTCTCCAAGGAATTTCAAGATGCTACAATGAGCTCTGACACAATATTTTTCTCTTCTAAACATTTGGAAAATGACTCATATATATAACAGACACAGCAGGAAAACAGGCATGAAGCAGTCAGGATCAGAATGATAACTTGTCAGTCTGTTTCCAAGAGCTGAGAGGAGGCACGGGAGGGGCAGGGATGCAGGCAGTATTGGCCGCTTACTCTTGTTGGATCGAACAGTAGGGCTTCTCGAAACAAACCAAGTGGAGCTCACGAACATATGCCCCTCCCTACATAGTTATTTTTCTACCGCAAAAGAAAAAGAGGCAACACGCAGGCACAGTGAAAGGCCACTTTCTGGTTTCACTTCAGTTGGGAGAACTAAGCCTCTCTGCTTTCGATTGTTACAGTAAATGTGTCGGCACCATTATTTTTCAGTGTTTCTCCCTCATTCGTCATAAAATAACACGATGTTCTGTGCTTAGTCACTCAGCTGCGTCCAGCTCTTTGAGACCCCATGGACTGCAGCCTGCCACCCAGGCTCCTCTGTCCATGGGGATTCTCCAGGCAAGAATGCTAGAGTGGGTTGCCATGCCCTTCTTCAGGAGATCTTCCCAACCCAGGGATCGAACCCACGTCTCCCACACTGCAGGCAGATTCTTTACCATCTGAATCACCAGGGAGAGGCCCTTAAGTTTCATTTCTTCTTCCAGAGAATCAGAACATGAGATCAAAAACCTCCCAACAAACGAAAGTCCAGAACTCTACCAAAATTTTAAAAAACAATTAGTACCAAATTCTTCTCAAATTCTTCCAAAAAACAGAAGGGGGAGGGGCGCTCTTCCAAACACATTTTACCTGATTTACATTTACCCGGAGACAAAACCAGACAAGGATGCCATGAAAAGAAAATTATAGGCTAACACCCCTGATGCACAAAGAGGTAAAAATTCTCAGCAACATTAAAAGCAGCACATACCGTGGTCAATTGGGATTTATTCCACAGATGCAAGGATGATTCAACATTCGCAAGTCAATCAGTGTGATACACCACATTAACAAAATGAAGAGAAAGATTTATACAATCATCACAATCGATGCACAAAAAATGTTTGACAAAATTCCACACCCATTAATGACAGAAACTCTCTAGAAAGGGGGTCTGCTAGTGTCACGGTCAACGAAAGCTTTTACTCTAGGATCAGGAACAAAACAAGGACTCCACTCATACCACTTTCTTTCAACATAGTTTTGGAAGTCCTAGTATAGCAACTAGGCGAGAAGAAAAATATAGTCATCCAAATTTGAAAGAAAGAAGCAAAACTGTCATTATTTGCAGATGACATGCTACCATATATAGAAAACCCAAAGACTGTCAAAAAACTATTAGAACTAATAAACAAATACACTAACGTTAGAGGGCACAAAGTCAACACACAACATCTGTGGCATTTTATACACTAATCATGAACTATTATAAAGAAACCGAGGAAAAACATTTACTCACAGTTGTATCAAAAGAATAAGGACCAAGGAGGTCAAAAAGACCTGTACGTTGAAAAGTATAAGACTTGTCTATTGAAGACATTAATGGAATACATTGAAGGATACACAAAATGTAAAAATATTCCATGCTCATAGATTGGAAGGAATAATATTGTTAAAATGCCCACATTATGCAAAGCAATCTACCTATTCAATGCAATTCCTATCAAGATTCCAGTGGTATTTTTCACAGAAAGAGAATAAAAAACCTTAAAGTTTGTATGGAACCACAAAAGACCCTGAATAGCCAAAATACCCGTAAGAGCAAAGGATAAGGCTAGGAGTCTTGAACTTTTGGAGTGCACTGCAGAGCTGTAGCGCTGCGCCACAGCAGACGATGCGACCGCGCTGCAGATTTCAGAGTGTGCTGCAAAGCTCCAGGAGTCAAAGCATCATGATACTGGCATAGAAAATGGACTCACAGACTAAAGGAAATGGAACAGAATAGAGAATCCAGAAATAAACTCAGTTCAGTTCAGTCGCTCAGTCGTGTCCGACTCTTCGCGACCCCATGAATCGCAGCACACCAGGCTTCCCTGTCCATCACCAACTCCCGGAGTTCACTCAGACTCACGTTCACTGAGTCCGTGATGCCATCCAGCCATCTCATCCTCTGTTGTCCTCTTCTCCTCCTGCCCCCAATCCCTCCCAGCATCAGAGTCTTTTCCAATGAATCAACTCTTCGCATGAGGTGGCCAAAGTACTGGAGTTTCAGCTTTAACGTCATTCCTTCCAAACTCAAATATATGTCAATTAATTTATCACAAAGGAGCCAGTAATATACAATGGGGAAATGATAGCCTGTTTAATAAATTGTACCAGGAAAATTAGACAGTCACATTCAAAAGAAAAAAAAAAAAAACTGAGCCAGTATCTTACACCATACATAAAAGTTAATTAAAATGAATTAAAGACTTGAATGTAAGACTTGAGGCCGTAAAACTCCTAGAAGAAAACATATGCAGCAATCTCCTTGGCATATGTCTTAGCAATGATTTTTAAAATCTTACATCAAAAGCAAAAATAAAAAAGTGAGATTATCCAAAGGAAATGAAAATACTAATTCAAAAGATATATGCACTCTTGCATTCATTGCAGCTTTATTCACAGTAGCCAAGCTATGGAAACAATTTAAGGACCCATCAATGGATGAATGGATAAAGATACAGAATGGATATAGATAATGAATAAAGATACAGAAGGGATAAAATAATGCAATATCATTCACGCATAAAAAGAGTGAAATCTTGTCATTTGTGAAAATATAGATGGACCTCGAGGGTACATGAAATAAGTCAGAAAAGGACAAATGAGATAGGGTCTCTCTTACATGTGGAAACTAAAAAATAACAGAAAATAAAGAACAGGAAGATTAGCTGTGGTGGGCAAGGAAGGGTCCACACCTCACCCCTAGTTTTCTGGCTTCAGAAGCTGGGCATTAGTGGTGCTGTTAAGTGAGAGGCATGGAGACTGGAAGCAGAGACGCCTCGGAACGTGGTGGGGGAGACCCAGAGTTCAGATGTGGGCGTGTGAAGGAAAGCTCTGCTCTCATGAAAGGCTGGGTCAAGGAGGCAGTTGGATAAACGAGACTGAGGCTCAGAGAAGGGGTCTGGGCTCGAGTCGAAAAACATTTCATGAGAATCACCGTGACAGGTTTATGGAGTCCACGGCTGGGTCTTTCAAACGCTGTCAGTGAAAGGAACTTCTCTGGCTCATCCCAGGTCCCATTGCCTTCTTTTTCAAGGTCCCAAGGAGGTAAAAATAAGAATTAATATCTTCTTCAGAGGCTGCCTCAGTCACCAACCTTCTGATTCTCCATGAGGACCTTGGCTCACGCGCTCTCCCTCCTTGATCTGTGTCCTTGTGAGGATACACGTTCAAATTTTACAAGGAATGCAGGCTGGTTTTATTACCTAAAAGAAAAATCCATTTTATTGAAGTCCAGTATAAGATGAGGTAAGGTAGACAAAAATATTTCAAAGCTAGCAACAGCTAAAACTCAACAGACTTTAATATTTAGGAATGTTATGAAGCGCATGCTTTTCCTTTGTAAAGTGTGATTCCAGTGTGCCATCTCGCGTACCCGAACCGCTGATGGCCCGCTGCCATAATAAACACGCCCCCTGGCATCCTGGGTGCGCTCCAGCAAGGCCTCTCTGATTTTTATACATCTCTACTTTCTCAGGTTAGAATCTCTGTGTTTTTCTCTCACATGCCTGGTGGTTTCTCTTCCTATCAGTCCTATATTTGCAATTTCTATCTCTGAAGGAACTAAATAATCTACTCCTTTTTTTTTTTTAATACTCATTTGCGTGACACAGTTCCATTATTCCAATTCCTCATCTAGACTCTGGAAATAACCTCCTCACCACACCACATCTTGTCCGCTTACAACACACCCCCAATATACAAACTTGTTCAGTCACTCAGTCATGTCTGACTCTTCGCAACCCCATGGACTGTAGCACTCCAAGCTTCCCTGTCAATCACCAACTCCCAGAGCTTGCTCATACTCATGTCCGTTGAGTCGGTGATGCCGTCCAACCATCTCGTCCTCTGTTGTCCCCTTCTCATCCTTTTCACATACAGCTTCCATCTTGTCAGCCTTCTGGTAAACCATTGGTTGTGCCCTACAGATGGTGGCAAACTCCTACATGTGGTCTCTAAGTACCTCCTTCTCAACTCACAGCTTTATTTCCGTGTTTGTCTGAAGCTCCAGTTGTACTGGACAACTTTCGGGTCTTGAAATAGGCTCTTCCACTCCATGGCTTCCAAATGTCAATTTCTTTAGCTGGAATGTTTATTCCAGCGATTTCCCCATATTCACCCTATTTGTCCCAATTTCCTCCAGGTTCTCTGGCCAAATGCTTCACCCAACAGAACCTCATGCTTTCCCATAGCATTTATTACATGCTCATAAGCATGTGTTTACTTGTGTGGAAAGGGAGGGACCTGTCCTTTGCCTGATGTGTCTCCAGCAGGTTGCAAAATGCCTGCAATGTAACAGCCTCTTGAAAGTGTATTTGGTGTGTTCTTATGGTCTGAAATTGTCACCATCTTCCTCAGGCTTCATTATAAAGATGTCTTTGAAGGAAGGCTTTGTAAAAAGATGGCTAGATGAGGGTGTGGTGGGGGTGGGAAGGAAAATTAGAGGGCTGGGGGATTTGCAGCCATGAGAGGCTAGAGAAAGGACATAACAAAGTCCAGTGAAGATGTACTCACGGTAAGTAAACCTCAGAGAAAGAGGAGGAGACGCAAAAAAGGGATATTGACTCAGCAAGTGGGAGTGATGGAATCTAAGGAAAACCCTTGACAGAGTTAATTGACCTGAGTGGCTCTTGCTTGCTCTCAGAAATCTGAGAAATAGTCAGAAGAGACGCAGTGTTTCAGACCACTCAGTGGAGCTTCCAGGGATTTATATGTCTGCTCTTTCCCCACACCCCAGGCTGGAAAGACAGTCAGAGGAGCCCAGCCTGCTCTGCAGTTCACCAGGCATAAAATGTCTGATGGCTCTCTCGGGCGCTCCACGTAGACAAGGAAACAAACCAGCCTGTCAGATATGATCATCTCTCGCTGGGTCAGCACCGCCACTATCCAACCCTGAGCCATTTCCTGGGGTGCTGGACGTCTAGACCAGGGATGTGAGTCCCACCAGGTTTTAACTTGGTGATCTCACATCTTTCAGTGGAGGGGACATCTCTGTAGTGTGTTGGAAGACAGAAAATCCTGCTTTCTGAAATCTGTACACAGAAAGTTCCTATTAGCTGCCAAAATCTATCTCAGCTATAGAATATTATGTTGTGTGTGAGAAGAAAGTGGACACAAATGGGAATGTATGTATTATCTACATGTTATGTAACACGTTCACATTTACAGTAGAGCATCTAGAACTGCTGCTGCTGCTAAGTGGCTTCAGTCGTGTCCCGACTCTGTGCGACCCCATGGACTGCAGCCCACCAGGCTCCGCCGTCCATGGGATTTTCCAGGCAAGAGTGCTGGAGCGGGGTGCCATCACCTTCTCTGGTACCTAGCACTACTTGTGCCCAATGCTGATGATGCACTTTGGACTAGGTTTTGATTCCACTTTTATCTCAGTACTGGATATTTAAAACAATCTTGAAAAAGAACAGAACGAGAGGACTCACACTTCCAATTAAGGAGTTTAGGATGGATACGTACACACTGCTACATTTAAAATGATAACCAACAAGGACCCACTGTATAGCACACGGAACTCTGTTCAATGCTATATGGCAGCACGGATGGGAGGGGGGTTCGGGAGAGAATGGATACATGTAGAGGCTTCCCCAGTGGCTCAGTGGTAAAGAATCCTCCTGCAGTGCAGGAGCCACAGGAGATGCCGGTTTGATCCCTGGGTCAGGAAGGCCCCCTGGAGAAGGGCATGGCAACCCTCTCCAATATCCTTGCTTGGAGAATCCCATGGACAGAGGAACCTGGCAGGCTACAGTCCAAGGGGTCACAGAGAGTCGGACACGACTGAGCGACTAACACTTGCCTATCTAATCTGTCTATGCATCTCTCTCCCTGTCTATCTCCTGTCATCTTTCTATCTCTGTGCATTGATCTAGCCTTTATGTATTTTTATCATCTGTCCATCACTGGCTATCCGTCTTTTGTTTATCCACATCATATACCAATTTGGGACTTCCCTAGTAGCTTACACAGTAAACAATCTGTCTGCAATGAGGGAGACTGAGGTTCGATCCCTGGGTTGGGAAGATCCCCTGGAGGAGGGCATGGCACCCCACTCCAGTATTCTTGCCTGGAGAATCCCATGGACGGAGGAGCCTGGTGGGCTATGCAGTCCTTGGGGTGGCAAAGAGTCAGACACAGCTGAGCAACTAACAAACACGCCCGCACACACACATAGTGATCTAGCTCAGTGCCTACTCACCTGTTCCTTTCATACCACACAGAAAGCGAGTCTATGTCAAATCCAAGCGCATCTCTGCTCTGCACAGGTTGGGGCATCCTCTAAGCAGAGGACTGAGCCCAGCCTGGTCCTGCTTCCTGAGGGGACGTGTTTGTTGAGCTGAACAGTCTGAGGACTATAGAAAGTAGGGCAACCAGCTGATTAATACTCCTAAAACATTTGAAATCAATCCAAAGACCAAAAAGATGGTCTCCACATGTTTTCAATTTTAATTTTCTCTTCTGCCTAATCATTTTAATATCATTATCCTGAGGTCAAAATCATCGTGATTAGCCTTAATTCATTTTATTATAGTTCTGGCATGATGCCTAAGCAAAATGGATAGAATGGTGATTTCTTTCAGTAAATAACATATGCTGAGAGGATTAACTTTATTAATGGTTCACAGGGTTCTGTAGTACAAAAATATATATTTTTTCAGCTACAACAAAAACTGTTTCCACTGGTACCTTATTTATGCCTGATAGGCACATCAAGCCCAGTAAATTGCTGCTCTACCCTCCCATTAAGAGAGAAAAGAAAGGTTAATCGGTTAAATAGACAAGGTTAGAATGCTTGGTTAGAATGCCTGGATAATATGTTGCATTTGATAAGTAATTTTCAAAATGCTGGAAAAAGATTCACCCAGATAGTCACAAATGCGCTGATTCTTGGGGTGAGCGAGGTTGACCATGTGTGTGCTCTGTCTGAAAGTATTCTGGGAAATCAGCAAAAAGCTTCATATAAGGATTTGGGTCTCAGATGAAGAAAAAGAAACAGTGGGTAAGATATTTGGACATTTTTTAAAAAACAAAGAACGCATACAAAGCATCTGTTAGTGTCCTGTGTTCTTACAAAATTTTTCCAAAAAAGAAAATCTGTTAGAGATGTAAGCTCTCATATATGATGAAAATAAATGGCTTCCTAGTCCTAGATATTGGGGCATACATAACACAAAACGCTTTCCTGGAGAGGCTTGGAGTGGTGGCTGTTGTTATCTAATCAGCTTCCCAGGTGGCTCAGTGGTAAAGAATCTGCTTGGCAATGCAGAAGACGCTAGATATGTGGGTTTAATCCCTGGGTCCAGAAGGTCTCCTGGAGGAGGAAATGGCAGCCCATTCCAATATTCTTGCCTGGAGAATCCCGTGGACAGCGGAGCCTGGCGGGCTACAGTCCACGGGGTCGCAAGAGTCGGACACGACTGCTTGGCTGAGAAAAGATGAACGAATCACACTTAAAAACTTCTCAAAGTGGTGCCTCATTTACTAAGTTTTTTCTTTCCTACTCAGGGATCAAACCCGTGTCTCCTGCATTGCAGGCAGATTCTTTACCAGCTGAGCCACAAGGGAAGCCCATATAATTTATAAATCACATTATTTAGAGAAAGCCTCCTGGAGAAGGAATTGGCAACCCACTCCAGTTTCCTTGCCTGGAAAAAAAATCCCATGGACAGAGGAGCTTGGTGAGCTGCAGTCCATGGGGTCACAAGAGTTGGACACAACTTAGCGACTAAACCACCACCACCACCATATTAGATTTATTTTTGCTTTTTTAAAAATTGAAAAATAATTTATTTACAATGTTTTATTAGTTTTAGGTGTATAGCAAAGTGATGTATCTATCTGTCAATCAGTCTATATATACATATATTCTGATTCTTTTCCTTATGTCAGGGACTCAAGGATCAAATGCCTGAGGTAATAGTAGAAATAAAGTGCACAGTAAATGCAATGCACTTGAATCAGCCCCAAATCATTCCTGTCCCCAGGTCCTTGGAAAATTTATTTTCCACAAAACTGGTTCCTGGTGCCAAAAAGGTTGGGGACCACTACCTTATAGTTTATTTTAAAATGTGGGTATAGTTCCCTGTATTATACAGTAGGTCTTTGTTGGTTATTTGTTTTGTATATGCTAATCCCAAGCTCCTAATTTATCTTTCCCCCCAGTATTTATTGGGCTTCCTTGGCAACACAGCTGGTAAAGAATTCACCTGCAATGCACGAGACCCCAGTCTGACTCTCGGGTTGTGAAGATCCACTGGAGAAGGGATGGGCTACCCAGAGCAGCATTCTTTTTATTTATTTATTTGTTTGTTTGTTTTTTTCAGAGCAGCATTCTCGAGCTTCCCTGGTGGCTCAGACAGTGAAGAATCTGCCAACAATGTGGGAGATCTGGGTTTGATTCCTGGGTTGGGAAGATCCCCTGGAGGAGGGAAAGGCTACCCACTCTAGTATTCTGGCCTGGAGAATCCCATGGAAAGAGGAGACTGGTGGGCTATAGTCCATGGGGTCACAAAGAGTAGGACATAACTGAGTGTCTTTTGCTTTCCATTTTCATGCTGTTTGTTAATGCTAGTGTAAAAATGGGCTCCCAGGTGGTGCAGTGGTAAAGAATCCACCTACCAGTGCAGGAGACACAGGAGACTGGTGTTTTATCCCTGGATCAAGGAGATTCCCCTGGATAAGGAAACCGCAGCCCACTCTAGTATTCTTGTCTGGAAATTTCCGTGGATGGAGTAGCATGGTGGGCTACACTTTATGGAGTCGCAAAGAGTCAGACACGACTCAGCAACTGAGTACAAAAATGGAACTAATCTCCCATGAAAATAAAAAAGGTAAAGCTTTAAGATAAACAGAAAGTTGAAGCTTCGCCTGCTGATGGTCATGAATTCAAATCACAGATAGACAGTGTTGTTTTCCAGAACCATAGTAGTGAATGATACTTGTAGCCTGTGTTTGCAGAGTGAGGTCTCCAGGTTATAGAGTGTTTTACTGTGGGTCTTTGGCAGGTGGAGGGGTGAGGGAGCCCTTGGCCTGCAGTTGTTTCTCGGATCCTGCCCAGCCTTCTCAGTTGCTATAGATGGAAATAAGAACTAGAAGAAAGTTATCCTTTGGTACCTGGTCATCATCTTTTTGCTGTTTAGCCACTAAGTGTTGTCCAACTCTTTTGTGACCCCGTGCACTGTAGGCCAGCAGGCTTCTCTGTCTATGGGATTTCCCAGGTGAGAATATTGGAGTGTGTTGCCATTTCCATCTCTAGGGGATCTTACCAGCCCAGGGATTGAATCCACATCTCCTGCACTGGCAGGCAGATCCTTTACCACTGAGCCACGTGGGAAGCCCCTTAGCTCTATACCTACCCCACGAAGGTGTTCCTGTTCAGTTCAGTTCAGTCGCTCAGTCGTGTCTGACTCTCTGCGACCCCGTGAATTGCAGCACGCCAGGCCTCCCTGTCCATCACCGACTCCCAGAGTTCACTCAAATATGTCCATCGAGTCGGTGATGCCATCCAGCCATCTCATCCTGCAAAGGGCCCCTGTATTATATACTCTTCTCACGAGATACTACGTTCCTTAACTTTTACCTGAGCTTTTCAATCTCACTCTGCTTCTTGCCATGGCTATTTTTCAAGTCTCTCCAAATGCAAATTCAATTCCCCATGTCTCCCTATTGTTCAAATCCTTTAGGAAGGTAGTTGAATTTATTCAGGGCTCTAAGCACCTGTGTCCCCTCGCCTCCCCACCTACACGCATCTGGTTCTCACACGCATCTTCATTTCATCCAGGTCCACTGGTTGTTCTTCCAGCCTTCGTGCTCTGCTGCTGCTAAGTTGCTTCAGTCATATCCGACTCTGTGAGACCCCATAGATGGCAGCTCACCAGGCTCCCCCTTCCCTGGGATTCTCCAGGCAAGAACACTGGAGTGGGTTGCCATTTCCTTCTCCAATGCATGAAAGTGAAAAGTGANTGTGTCCCCTCGCCTCCCCACCTACATGCATCTGGTTCTCACACGCATCTTCATTTCATCCAGGTCCACTGGTTGTTCTTCCAGCCTTCGTGCTCTGCTGCTGCTAAGTTGCTTCAGTCGTATCCGACTCTGTGAGACCCCACAGATGGCAGCTCACCAGGCTCCCCCTTCCCTGGGATTCTCCAGGCAAGAACACTGGAGTGGGGTGCCATTTCCTTCTCCAATGCATGAAAGTGAAAAGTGAAAGAGAAGTCGCTCAGTCGTGTCTGACTCTTAGTGACTCCATGGACTGCAGCCCCCCAGGCTCCTCCGTCTATGGGATTTTCCAGGCAAGAGCACTGGAGTGGGGGTGCCATTGCTGTCTCCGCTTTGTGCTTTAAGCAGTTTCTGTTGTTCTCTTTCATGGGAACACGCATCCTCCCTGATCTTTTTACTGAATTAAAAATTCACAGTCAAATCATATATAAATCCAATGTCAGTTTCCTATTGTTTTGAAACAAATTTCTGCCAAATCAGTAACCTAAAATGATACACTATCTTGCTTTAAAATTCTGAAGGTCAGAGGGCCACATTGCCTCTTACTGGGCTAAAATCAAGGTGTCGGCAGGCTACATTTCTGCAGGCTCCAAGGGAACANCCAATGTCAGTTTCCTATTGTTTTGAAACAAATTTCTGCCAAATCAGTAACCTAAAATGATACACTATCTTGCTTTAAAATTCTGAAGGTCAGAGGGCCACATTGCCTCTTACTGGGCTAAAATCAAGGTGTCGGCAGGCTACATTTCTGCAGGCTCCAAGGGAACACTTGATGTCCCCAGCTTCTAGAGACCACCTGCCTTCCTTGGCTCTGGGAATGAATGGATCCCTTTCATGCTTGTAATCATCTTTTTTTAATAGAAGGATAATTGTTTTACAGTATTGTGTTGGCCTCTGCCATCACCATGAATCAGCCACTGGTGTCGCATTGCGCCACAATGCTTAGTTTCGACTGCACAGCAAAGTGAATCGGCTGTGTGAGTCCATCCATCCCCTCTTGTTCTGGATTCCATTCCCCTTCAGGGAATGGAACGCTATGCACAGAGTAGCGTTCCCTGCGCTCTCCAGTGGCTTCTCACTAGCCGTCTATTTTATACACAGTATCGTTAGTAGACGTACCAACCCCAACCTGCCAGCACCCACTACCCCATTCCTCTTGGTGTCCACACTTTGGTTCTCTGCAGGTGTGTCTCTGCTTCTGCTTTGCAAATAAGATCATCTATGCCATCTTTCTAGACTGCACACACATTCATTATATATGATATGTTTTGCTCCTTCTGATTTTTTCCTCTCTGTATGATGGTCTTGAGGTCCATCCATGACTCCTCAAGTGGCCCCTGCATCCTTTTTCATGGCTGAGCGCGAGTCTATGGTGTATGTACTGTATCTTCTTTACCACATTCCTCTGCCCATGGGCATCCAGGCTACTGCCCCGTCCTGGCTGTTTAAATAGGGCTGCAATGAAGTCTTGTTGAATTATGTTTTTTTCCTGGGTATATTTCTGGTAGTGGGACTTCTGGGCCACCTGGTAGTGTTTGAAAAGTGAGTCCGTCCTTTCTTTCTGGGTGCTCTTGTCCTCATTAGGGATAATCTTCACTGGTATGGGCGAAGAGGGGGAAAGTCCAGTTTTCCAGTAAACAGACCACCATCACCTTTTGTCTTTCCTCAGACTGTTCAGAAGAGATACAAGAGATCAAGAAATTAGGAGCTAAAGCCTCTATCCTTCCTTCTACCAAAACTGTACATCTAAACTCACTTCCTGCTTCCCTGGTGGCTCAGAGGTTAAAGCGTCTGCCTCCAATGCAGGAGACCCGGGTTTGATCCCTGGGTTGGGAAGATCCCCTGGAGAAGGAAATGGNTGAAAAGTGAGTCCGTCCTTTCTTTCCGGGTGCTCTTATCCTCATTAGGGATAATCTTCACTGGTATGGGCAAAGAGGGGGAAAGTCCAGTTTTCCAGTAAACAGACCACCATCACCTTTTGTCTTTCCTCAGACTGTTCAGAAGAGACACAAGAGATCAAGAAATTAGGAGCTAAAGCCTCTATCCTTCCTTCTACCAAAACTTCACATCTAAACTCACTTCCTGCTTCCCTGGTGGCTCAGAGGTTAAAGTGTCTGCCTCCAATGCAGGAGACCCGGGTTCGATCCCTGGGTTGGGAAGATCCCCTGGAGAAGGAAATGGCAACCCATTCCAGTATTCTTGCCTGGAGAATCCCATGGACAGAGAAGCCTAGTAGGTTACAGTCCATGGGGTTGCAAAGAGTTGGACATGACTGAGAGACTTCACCTCCTGCTTTTGTAAATAATGATGGTAATATTTCCCTTCCAACATCACTGGGTTGCAGTAAATATGTCATGTAAAAACATACTAAGACATTTAAAAGGGCTGTACAAATGATAAGACATCATTGACTTCTCAGAATTGTTTACAAAGTGTCTCTTAGAGATAAGCAGATCAATTTACATGAACTCACCCATAGCTATTTTACTGTGAGAAAGAGAGTGAGGAGTGACCCTCCCTCCCAGGTGATGTGAACTGCACTGGGAAAGTAGCACATTGCTCAGTTCCAATCACGCATCTTGAGTCATAATAGTAATGGTAGAAAAGCTTTATAATCTCATTTATAGTTGCAAGGTTTTAAAGAAATGCTGCTGCTGCTGCTGCTAAGTTGCTTCAGTCGTGTCCAACTCTGTGAGACCCTATAAACAGCAGCCCACCAGGCTCCCCCGTCCCTGGGATTCTCCAGGCAAGAACACTGGAGTGGGTTGCCATTTCCTTCTCCAAAAGAAATGTTAATGACAAGCAAAATAATAATTCTCGAAGAGAAGTCGGTTAATCATTATACTGGTTTATGGTATAAATGCTGTTACACGCTCCATATTACACAAGAGGAAATTGAGACACAGAGATGTTCGGAAACTTGAATAAAGTCACAAAGCTAAAAATAATTAAAGGCAAGATGACCTGCTAAACATCTGGCTCTGGAGCTTGGGCTATTGATCAGCAAGAGCGACAGAGTTGCGTTTCCTTTCACGACATCAGAAAGCAAGGTTTAGTATTCATCGTTGATTGAGGGAGCACGTAAATATGTCCTCTGTTTCTTCGAAGTTTTCTGAATCAGTACGCACAATAATAGGTTCACTCAAATCTCTGGTCTAGTTTACTGGCTAGGGATCTGATTTAACTGAGTTCCCATTGTCTTGAGTATCATGGTCTTTACACTTCAGAAACCACAAGAACTGCTAAAATAGATATTTATGGGCTAATAGGCTTTGAGATTTGTGGAAATAATCTATGTCTATTCAGTTCTCAAGAATCCAGGGTAGAATCCATTAGTTACCAAATGCCTGACCTTCAGACTCTTAGCTTCTTATCCATCAAATAGATATAATGGTACCCAACTCACAGGATTACTGGGGGTTAGAGAAGATAAAAATATAATGAATAAAAATATATAGCATAGTTCCTGATATATGGAAAACTCTTAGTGAGTGTTGGATAAATGGTAGCAAACTTTTCTATGGAAATAAGGAAATTCTTATAATGTATATTGTCAAATTGATTGGGTTCGAATTGTCTCTTTTTAACCAGTGAAGTGGAAAAATAACCATGAACGCACAACAGGAGGCTGCCTATAGAATAAAACTCTGTTTTCAAAATAAATCCCAATACAGCAATTATACGTCAGCCATTAACACTCTTTCCAAACATGCAATACGAAGTAATGTGATCAAACCCTCTGCAGGCATACCTTGTTCATGAGTGTTCATGAATTGATTCTGAAAGGAATTCCCAGTCTGAGTAAGAATCTCAATGTGTCACTCAACATTTACTCATCTGACTAGATACAAGGAAGCTATTTTAAATACTCTGGAATATAATCATGCAATCGACATCAGGTGCCAGCTTAGTAGATTATGTCAAGTGTAGGAAGGATATATAGCATTCTCAAAATGCGATAAACAGATTACACTAAGTTATAGCTATCCTCAGATAGGACTGGTTTTTTTTTGGTCAGGGGACTTTTTGGTTGAATTGGTTGAAGGAGTCCAAATGTTGGGTCTATAAACATTAAAACACACACACACACACACACACACACACACACACACACATTCTTATGTACATCCAAACTAAAAATAGAAGCTCTGCAATCAGAAAGTAATTTTACATTCAGGTATTCAAGGATGAGGGGCTTCTCTGTGGCTCAGTGATATAGAATCCACCTGCAATTCAGGAGACGCAGGTGTCATTCCTGGGTTGGTAAGATCCCCTGGAGGAGGGCATGGCAACCTACTCCAGTATTCTTGCCTGGAGAAGCCAACGGACAGAGGAACCTGGTGGGCTACAGTCAGTAGATTTTCAAGGAGTCGGACACAACTAAAGTGACTTAGCATACGCACACACGCAAGGATGAAGAAGGAGTCTACCCTGAACTTTTTACTGTTCATGCAAATGGAACTGTCATAATGAAGAGTGAGTTCTGATAGTGAGCCCAAGTAAATCTGCTGTACAGATTAGGGATCTGGGCAAAGGTTACGGCAGGTGAGGCTTCTCATCAAGACGTCTCTATTTTTTGTTTATAGTGCTTCTCCATTTTGTAGCACTTGTCTCTAGGTGTATAAAGTTTCTAGTTAGATGGATCTAGGCACTTACATAACCTCTTTAAGTGTTTATTCAGTAGCCTGGAAATGATGATTAATAACAGCTGCCTCTGAAGGTTGCGAGACATCTTACAGAATGTGCCTCAATTACCTGGCTCAGTGCAGGCATTCAAAAAATAGTGCTTCCTATCAGTCACACTATCACCTGCATTGCCAGGACTTACACCTTGGCCCTGTTTTCATGACACTGGATTTTCCTGAAGGACACAGATGGACACTCGTGTGTGCACACGCACGCACACATGAATAGACACACCCACCCACACAGAAACATGTATAAGTTACCTAAAATGAGGTCTGCTTCTTGTGGCTCAAAACCAATACTCGAGACGTGGGTTGGTGGAAAGGGCAGTTGGCTTTATTTCAGAGGCTGGCAACCAGAGGAGAAAGTGGACTTATTTCCAAATGCTGACTACTCACAGTGTGTGTGTGTGTGTGTGTGTGTGTGTGCGTGCGTGCGTGTGAATGCTTGGTTGACTAGTCATGTCCAACTCCTTGCAACTCCATGAACTGTAGCCCGTCTGGCTTCTCTGTCCATGGGATTTTTCAGGCAAAAATACTGGAGTGGGTTGCCATTTCCTTCTCCAGGGCGTCTTCCCAACCCAGGGATCGAACCCATGTCTCCTGCCTTGGCAGGCGGATTCTGTACCACCACTCCACCTAGGAAGTCCCCCATGTCACACTGGGCAAGAACTATCACATGCAGGCCTTCCAGGGTGCACGGGGGGAGGGGAGGTGCTACCAGCAGCATGGCCGGGTCTGAAGCCACGCTGAGGCTGCTCATCGGTATCTGACCAGCACCACCTGGGCTGTGGGTACAGTCAGTCTTCAGTTACGGGTCAGTTTGTTCCCATTTCTTTGAGGCCAGTTTTCAGAATCGTGGCTACGGTTGTGGTCATCACACAGTTAACTTTCCACCTGGTGGGAGTTTCAGTATCTATGAGACAGTTCACAGGATATGGCCCAGAAAATTATCCGTAGCCCTTGGGAAGGAACTGAAGGTCCTTGACTTTGTTTAATGACTAAGCTATTGTTACTTGGTCTTTTTTTGACTATTTTCCTTTGCTCTTGCATTTTCTCACTTTTCTGTTTGAATTTATTCTTTGACTAAAGTTTTTCTACAGACAAAGGCAGGCTGAGGGCTTGACGGGGTGGGAGTCTGGGCTGAGAAGTCTCCACTGCTGTTTCATATATACAAATGTCAGGCAGTGGGCTTTATCAGACATTGCAGAACGGTGTGGTGAAGGGCATGGCAACCCGTCTGGACCCTCTGGTGTGTTTAAATCTCCATGCCTCCAAAGTCAGGGAACTAAGATCCTACATGCTGGGTGCTGCAGCCAAAAAAACAAAAACCACAATAGAAGGTTTAATGATCCCCACCACCCCAAATCATATTCCTTTAGAAATGAAGTCCTTTATTTTTCGGACTCAAAAAACATACGTTTATCATCCCACTGTCTAACTCAATGAAACGGTGAGTCAGGCTGTGTAGGGCCACCCAAGACGGGCGGGCCTGGTGGAGAGGTCTGACAAAACGTGGTCCACTGAAGAAGGGAATGGCAAAACCCTTCGGTATTCTTGCCTTGAGAGCCGCATGAACAGTATGAAAAAGCAAAAAGATAGGACACTAAAAGATGAACTCCCCACGTCAGTAGGTGCCCAATATGCTACTGGAGATCAGTGGAGAAATAACTCCAGAAAGAATGAAGAGACAGAGTCAAAGCAAAAACAAGCTCTGGGAGCAGGGGGTGGACAGGGAAGCCTGGTGTGCTGCAGTCCATGGGGTTGCAAAGAGTTGGACACGACTAAGCAACTGAACTGCGTTTATGAAGGTCAGGAAACAGCTAGGTTCTTTTTTTAAAATGCTTTTTTATTGTGGTATGGGAAAAGTCACATAATATAAAACATACTATTTTAACCATTTTTATCTGTACAGTTCAGCGACACTAAACACATTCACACTGTGGTATAACTCTCACCATCATCCATCTCCTGAACCTTTAACTTTCCTAAACTTAAGCTCCATCCCGTTTAAACACTAGCTCCCCATCGCCCCTTCCCCTCTCCATCCCAGCTCCTGACATCTACCAATGTACTTTCTGACTCTATGAATTTGACTAGTCTAGGTACATTGTGTAAGTGGAATTAAACAGTATTTGTCTGTACCTAAAATAGCAGGATACAAAATTAATGCCCAGAAACCTCATGCATTCCTATACACTAGTAATAAAACATCAGAGAGAAAAAGTGAAGAAACAACCCTATTCAGCATTGCAACGAAAAGAGTACAATGCTAGGAATAAACCTGCCGAAGGAGACAAAAGACCTGGGCTCAGAAAACTAAGATATTGATGAAAGAAACCAAAGACAGCACAAACAGATGGAGAGATGTACCATGTTCTTGGATTGGAGGAATGAATATAGTGAAAATGACTACACTACTCAAAGCAATGTACAGATTCAATGCAGTCCCTATCGAAGGGAAGCTGCTTAGCTTGATGGTGATGACTTGGAGTCTTCTGAGTTGGCTGTCAAGATGTCAGCTGGAGCTGCATTCATTTGGGGCTGGAAGAGCCTCTGCACAGCCACTCACATGACTGCTGACTGGACAGGTCACTCCCTCACTATATGGGTTCTTCCCACAGGCTGCACAAGTGCCCAAGTCTTACCTTCCTACTGGCCCCAAATCTATTTTTAATTTTGTATATGAATCAAATAAAAGATCACCTAGAACCACTCTCATGCTACATAGATTAGCCTAATCTTAGGACAGCGTGGTATGTCCATCATTGATGAAAAGTTCCAATTGCCATTGACTGGTAGTGTTTTGGTAGCGCTCTGTTTATATATTAAAAAAATTCTGAATCCGCTTTTGGGCTCTTCCAAAATTAAGCGTTGGGTTTAATTATCAGGCTCCCCTACAGTTGTTAGAGGCAGAAAGACAGCTCAGAGGCTGTCTGCAAAGAGATTCTCTCTTCTGTCTTAGATTATCAACCTTGGACATTTGGGAGCTGATGCCACTTATATAACTCAGAGCCACCAGAAGGCTGAAGGGGGTCCCTTAACCTAAAGCAAGTTCTACACATTTTAGCAATTTTTACAGTGAGCCAGGAGTGATAATTCAGCTGAATAATATCCCTCCAGAGTCTTAGGCATTGTCTAGAACTGCTTAATTGTAAAACAGAAAAATCATTTTATGAAGTTCAGTGTCATGTTTGTATAAGAACCAGTGTATTCAGTAGCAATAAGCTGGTATCATACTTTCTACTGTAGAGGAAACTGTCCAGTTTTAGCCCTTTTTCTCACTTCTTCAGCATGAAGATTATCAACCTAGACAGCATGTTAAAAAGCAGAGACATTACTTGGCCAACAAAGGTCTGTCTAGTCAAAGCTGGTTTTTCCAGTAGTCATGCATGGGTGTGAGAGTTGGACCATAAAGAAAGCTGAATGCCAAAGAATTGATGTTTTTGAACTGTGGTGTTGGAGAAGACTCTTGAGAGTCCCTTGGACTAACCAGTACATCATAAAGGAAATCAGTCCTGAATATTCATTGGAAGGACTGATGCTGAAGCTGAAACTCCAATACTTTGGCCACCTGATGTGAAGAACTGACTTCATGGAAAAGACCCTGATGCTGGGAAAGATTGAGGGCAGGAGGAGAAGGGGACGACAGAGGATGAGATGGTTGGATGGCATCACCAACTCGATGGACGTGAGTTTGAGTAAACCCCGGGAGTTGGTGATGGACAGGGAGGCCTGGCGCGCTGCAGTCCATGGGGTCACAGAGTCGGACACGACTGAGCAATTGAACTAAACTGAACTGGGCTTAGATTTATGCCTCTGCAGGTGCAGCTCAGATCAGCAGCCGTCTCTGGGAAGGGCTGCTTCCACTCACCCCTCCCATTACCCTCTCCTGTGTACCATTTCTGCATGAAACCTGTGAGCTCAAACCCCTCCTCCCACATTCCATGTATCTTTGTAGAGAAGGCAATGGCACCCCACTCCAGTACTCTTGCCTAGAAAACCCCATGGCAAGAGGAGCCTGGTGGGCTGCAGTCCATGGGGTCGCTAAGAGTCAGACACAACTGAGCGACTTCCCTTTCACTTTTCACTTTCATGCATCGGAGAAGGAAATGGCACCCACTCCAGTGTTCTTGCCTGGAGAATTGCAGGGACGGGGGAGCCTGTGGGCTGCCGTCTATGGGGTCACAGAGTCAGACTCGACTGAAGCGCCTGAGCAGCAGCAGCAGCTGTTGTATTATAATAGGCAGGCCCTTTCATCAGTATCAGAACTGGACACCCATCCACTGGGGCCACAGCAGCAGAGACTTCCTGAAAAGTCACAAAATTTCACAGTCACCCTGAAAATTGTGTGACACTGTGACAAAAGATGGTGGAACCATAGGTGGAGAGTTCTTGGAACTGCTCAGACAGTAAATAGAAACATTTAAAAATGCTAGAAACTTACTCAACAGTGTTAGTCAACTATACTCCAATATAATTTTTTATAAAATCTCAAAACCCTCCAAAACAAAATACCTGAAAGAAAGGGACAGGAACCTTTTAAAATAACTGCTATGCTATGTTATGCTAAGTCACTTCAGTCGTGACCGACTCTTGTGTGACCCCATAGACGGCAGCCACCAGGCTCCCCTGTCCCTGGGATTCTCCAGGCAAGAACACTGGAGTGGGGTGCCATTGCCTTCTCCAATGCATGAAAGTGAAAAGTGAAAGTGACTGCTACAAAGCTATAAAACGCAAACACATTCAGTTAGAAGTCTTTTCATGCTGAAGAAGTGAGAAAAAGGTCTTAAACTGGACAGTTTCCTCTACAATAGAAAGTACAATACCCGCTTATTGCTACTGAATACACTGGTTCTTATGCAAACATGTCACTGAACCTCGTACAGTGATTTTTCTGTTTTACAATTAAGCAGTTCTATACAATGCCTAAGACTCTGGAGGAACATTATTCAGTTGAATTATCATTCCTGGCTAATCATAAAAATTGCTAAAATGTGTAGAACTTGCTTTAGGCTGAGTTATATAAGTGAGGTCAACTCTCAAATGCCCAAAGTCGATAATCTGTGAATTATACAGTCTCTGTTACTGCTAAGTCACTTCAGTCGTGTCCGACTCTGTGTGACCCCACAGACGACAGCCCACCAGGCTCCCCTGTCCCTGGGATTCTCCAGGCAAGAACACTGGAGTGGGTGGCCATTTCCTTCTCCAATGCATGTAAGTGAAAAGTGAAAGTGAAGTCGCTCAGTTGTGTCCGACTCTTTGCGATCCCCTGGACTGCAGCCCACCAGGCTCCTCTGCCCATGGGGTTTTCTAGGCAAGAGTACTGGAGTGGGGCACCATTTGGTTTTTTCCCTTCATCTCATCCCTGTTTCTCTGTCTTTTTGTTTCTGCTTGCCAGCTGGACCGTGCTTCAGTGCCTCTAAGAGAGAATGGGAAGTGGAGTAAAAGAAAAAAAAACAACTAAATAAACCACAACAAACAGCCATTTCTTTTAAAGCCTGGGTTACAGTAAGGTCTAGAGGATCTTGACGTTTCAAAGGGTGTCAGGTATTCATGATTTTTCTGATCATCCCCATCTTCTTGGTCCCCAAACAGACTCAGTTGTCATGAGTTAAGGGGTTTCCTGGAGAATTAGCTGAAGGCATCTGAAAAGCTAGATAGCATCAGAAAATCAATGGACATAAGCTTGAGCAAACTCCGGGAGATAGTGAAGAGCAGGGAAGCCTGGTGTGCTGCATTTCACGGGGTCACAAAGAGTGGGACATGTCTGAGCAACTGAACAATAAAATCAGAAAAGCTAGCATTAACCTAAAGCTCGTGGACTGGAGACCCTTTCTCCCGTATGTAAGGTGTCCCACACTTTCTCATGGCAATCCCCTCCCTTACTCTGCAAAGTGAGACACAGCATTGCTGAGCTCCAGAGGGAGACAAGGGAGGCAAGAGACAGAGCCCAGGTCTGCAGGGATTACACCTGCATTCGCTGCTTCCTCCCCTCCAGGTCAGCGCCTCCTAGCAGCAAATCAGAGGCAGTGGTCTCCATAGCTTAACACTGGGTTTGTGGATCTCTGGAACCCTGAAGCCCGGGCTTAGCCTCAGAATCAGAGTTTATTTTCCCCATCCTTAGGATGGCGTCTTCATACATTATTTAAAATATATGTTTTCTGGTGGGTCGNCTGCAAAGTGAGACACAGCATTGCTGAACTCCAGAGGGAGACAAGGGAGGCAAGAGACAGAGCCCAGGTCTGCAGGGATTACACCTGCATTCGCTGTTTCCTCCCCTCCAGGTCAGCGCCTCCTAGCAGCAAATCAGAGGCAGTGGTCTCCATAGCTTAACACTGGGTTTGTGGATCTCTGGAACCCTGAAGCCCGGGCTTAGCCTCAGAATCAGAGTTTATTTTCCCCATCCTTAGGATGGCGTCTTCATACATTATTTAAAATATATGTTTTCTGGTGGGTCGAGAAAACAATGTTGATAGCAAGCTTCTCTTCTCCAGATAATTCCTTTCCCTTCATGGGCTCATCAGACAATATGCAGAAGAGATTCTGGAGGATGTGGTGTTCTTCCAGCTTGAGTTTAAGGGGTGCGCCTGGCCTCTCACAAAAGTAGGTCTTTGGTTGAGTTCAGTTCAGGTCAGTTCAGTCGTGTCTGACTCTTTGCGATCCCATGAATTGCAACACGCCAGGCCTCTCTGTCCATCACCAACTCCCGGAATTCACTCAGACTCACGTTCATTGAGTCCATGATGCCATCCAGCCATCTCATCCTCTGTCGTCTCCTTCTCCTCCTGCCCCCAACCCCTCCCATCATCAGAGTCTTTTCCAGTGAGTCAACTCTTCGAATGAGGTAGCCAAAGTAATGGGGTTTCAGCTTTAGCATCATTCCTTCCAAAGAAATCCCAGGGCTGATCTCCTTCAGAATGGACTGGTTGGATCTCCTTGCAGTCCAAGGGACTCTCAAGAGTCTTCTCCAACACCACAGTTCAAAAGCATCAATTCTTCGGCGCTCAGCTTTCTTCATANTACAGACTGCAATATTTAAAACTGATAACCAGCAAGGACCTATTGTACAGCACAAGGACCTCTGCTCAATACTCAGTGATAACCTACATCAGAAAAGAATTTGAAAAAGAAGTTTCCTACAGATGCATAACTGAGTCGTTTTGCTGTGCACTTGAAACTGACCCAGCATGGTTAATCAATTACACTCCAATATAAAATAAAACATTTATAAAACTAAGTAGATTTAATAAAGATTTAAATTTAAAAATAAACTACTCAGATTCAAAAGCAGAGAGTAGAATGGTGGTTGTCAGGGGCCTGGAGGAAGGGGAAATGAGACTTGTTATTGGCTGTGTGCACAGTGTCAGTGCTGCGTGGTCTGGGTCTCCCAAGATTGACTCGAAAGGAAACTTACAGACACAAAATGCTATCTTCTCTCCACAACAGACGGTTGCTTCCTCACCGCATCCCATCTTCCCTTCTCTCTGCATATTTATTTATTTGGCTGTGCTGGGTCTTTATTTCAGCAAGGGGGATCTAGCTCCCTGACCAGGGATCGACCTTGGGCTCCCTGTATTGGCAGCGAGGAGTCTCAGCCGCTGGACCACGGTAAGTCCCATCACCACGGCTTTCTACCCAAGAGACTTCCCAGCCCCTGGTGCAAACCAGCTCTTACCGAGGGGCCTGTCCACCATTCACCACCATGTCTGAAACGGTGCAAAGAATGTGGACTCTGCTGATTCTGGAACCACCTACATAAAGGAGCTTGCAAATCATTCTCTCCCCGGTGTACACAGACATAGCGTCTTCTAATCCCAGCCTGGAAGTGCTTTTCCAGTTTTATTGGTCAGATTTGCAATGCCCTCTTTCACTTCTGGTTTATATGGCTGAGGTCAGAGTGTTAAGTTTTATGGGTTAAATATAAAAGCCTCACTGTTCCTTCTTGTTTTGCTTGTCATAAAGAGTACAGTGCCGGAGGGGCAGGCCTTCATGAATCCGGTCTTCAGACTGACACCCAGGCCGCACCTGCTGGGAGCTGGAAGTGGCCTCGCTAGAAACACCCTCCCCCTCGGTCACCCGTGTTCACACTGGGGCCTGTGAACTCACCCATGATAAATGTCCTTCTTTAAAAATGAGGTGTTTCGGGTCAAAATCTTCTTTTCCACATATTGATTCTTTCCATGCTATCAGTGTGAAATATCTTTAACAATAGGAAAGTGAAGGTGAACTGCATTTTTTTTTTTTTTTTGGTGAGTCTTTTTATGGTCTCTCCAAGAGTGTTCATCTTTGACATGGTCTGTCCATATTACATTAATACCTAAAATAAACTTGGGAATTTGACTCCTGCTTGCAAGTCTTGCCATGGACAGCAGCCATGTTTCCAGCTGGGAAACCAAAGTTCTGTGGTTATGCCTGGTCATGGTCTTCCAAGCAACTCAAGGAAAGGGTGGTTATGATAATTCCTATGACTGGACAAGCATTGGTGATCACAAGAACTGAGGAACTGAAGAGCTGGCTTGACTTTAAGAGTCTCCTTTTAGGTGAAAAATGTGAAATTATTTTCTTTGTTAGCTTTGTTAGCTCACTAATGAAATACTGGTAAGAAATATGTGACAGTTACTTTATAAAAATCTTCAAAATAAAATGTGAGAATATTTCTAGAGACACTCTTTTAAATAAGTGTGGATAAAGATAGCCTGCAAGATAGCTAAGAAGAAGTTCTACATATCCCCAGGCGGAAAAATTACAGCACAGCCAATCTTGCTTGGAGAAAATGCTTTGAAAAACTTTTTACAATAATAAAAAATGTTATTGTCATGCAAACAAGCATGGAATTTGATAAACAAAAATGTCTCAAATTACATTTTCTTGTTGCTACCCACTCATTTTCAGGATTCATATAGAACATTACATAGGAAAGTCTACCCATGTGCTTATGAATGGATTTGGAGACTCAATAACCTCAGAATTTACTTGGAGAAAATTGCTTAAGAATAGTAACATTTGATTCGTGTTTTCTCCATGTCAGACACTGTGGTAGGTGCTGTGGGATGAAACCACTTCAGAATATGTATTTATTCATTCATTCATTGCTCGGTTAGTCAACCGAAACTTCACTCAGCTTCTTCCTCTGCACTCAGCACTGTTTGCGTGGCTGTGTGTGCGTGTTTGTGTGTGCTTACTTGCTCAGTCGTGTCTGACTCTTGCAACTTTGTGAACTGTAGCCCTTCAGGCTTCTCTGTCCTCGCGATTCTTCAGGCAAGAATACTGGAGCGGGCTAAATGCTCTCCCGGGAATCTTCCTGATCCAGGGATCGAACCCAGGTCTCTGAGGTCACCTGCATCAGGAGGTGGGTTTTCTTTTTACCACAAGAGCCACCTGGGAAGGCTTTTGAGTAGCGGATTCATCACTGAAGAACTCTCTGCAGTCAAGGAGCTTACATTCCACTGCGGAAGACAGAAAACAGGCCAACCGATTCACTGCACTGTACAGCAGAAATCAACACAACCTTGTAATTCAACTGTGTGCTAGTAAAATCAGTGTTTAAAAAGGCCAGGGCACCGGTCAGGCCGCCCTCTTTATGTGTAAATTTCTGTGAGGGCCCCTTACCTCATCTCCTTGCCTCCCTTTGCCCACCTACCAGAGGGAGAGAGACTGGAACTGACATATATACACTCATATGCATAGAATGGATAAACAGCAAGAACCTACTGTATAGCACAGGGCATGTGGCTCAGTGCTCCGTAATGACCTATGCAGGAAAAGAAACTAGAAAGAAGAGATATGTGCATGTGATTCACTTTTTCTGTACAGCAGAAACTAGCAAAAAATTATAAATCAACTATACTCCAGTAAAGTTTTTTTTTAAAAGAGAAAGTATGGTGGTCACAAAGTCAGCTGAATACCCTGAATAATATTATTTATCTCAATTTGTGGCTCAAAATGTTTAGCATTTTGATTAACTTTCATAGAACTAGCAAGTGGTAGAAAATGGACTTAAAACCAACTCTTTTGACCTCAAACCTGGGTTGTTTACTCCAAACACTGAAGGCCTAGACAAGAAGCGATAGTTGCCGTAACTGTAATTAAGGCTCCAAACATGAATACAAGAGAGTGGTATTTTCTTGCCTGCAACCAGAAATGCTGACCAAGTTTAACCCAGAGAAACAAGAGCAATCCATTGATTTTTGAATGATTCATTGATGATTACTTGATATGAACACATTTGTGATCTTATCGTATTTTAAAATGGTTTCTTGGTAGTGGTTTACTGATAATCTCTTTCCATTTAATTAAGACATTTTTAAGAGTGTATTTTAAGGAGATTTAAAGAAGGAAAAATACACAGACGAGAACAGAAGAGGCAAAAAGCTGTAGTAACCACTTTCCATGGTTAGAGTGTGTTAGTTGTGCTTAGCTTTGCGGGAAGCAGGTGCTCAGCTGAAATATGTGTCTAAAACCAGAAAGCGCCTGGGGAAGGCTTTTGTCCAGGAGTTATATAACCACCCTAGGGAACTGCAAAGGAACCAAAGGGAGGATATCTGGATTTTCAAGATTCTATCATTTCTTCTATATTTTAATCAAGAAGCATCCCTCATATCTGTTTCATACACATGGCTTCCGCATAGGTTTTATTTGACTAAACAGTCTCACAAACAACTGAGCAAAAAAACAAACAGAAAACTGAGGACCCAAGATGTCTGTTGGGCTTCCAGATGGTGCTGGTGGCAGAGAGCCTGCCTGCCAATGCAGGAGATGAAAGAGATCCGGGATCCATCCCTGGGCTGGGAAAATTCCCCAGAGGAGGGCATGGCAGCCCACTGCAGTATTCCTGCCTGGAGCATCCCATGGACAAAGGAGCTGAAAAGGCAGCCCATGGGGTCGCAGAGAGTCAGACATGACTAAAGTGACTTAGCACGCACGCAAGAGGTCTCTGAGTGGTGTTCAGATCAGTTCAGTTGCTCAGTCGTGTCCGACTCTTTGCAACCCCATGAATCGCAGCACACCAGGCCTCCCTGTCCATCACCATCTCCTGGAGTTCACTCAGACTCACGTTCATCGAATCCGTGATGCCATCCAGCCATCTCATCCTCAGTCGCCCCCTTCTCCTCCTGCCCTCAATCCCTCCCAGCATCAGAGTCTTTTCCCATGAGTCAACTCTTCGCATGAAGTGGCCAAAATATTGGAGTTTCAGCTTTAGCATCATTCCTTCCAAAGAAATCCCAGGGCTGATCTCCTTCAGAATGGACTGGTTGGATCTCCTTGCAGTCCAAGGGACTCTCAAGAGTCTTCTCCAACACCACAGTTCAAAAGCATGAGTGGTGTGGGATCATAGCTATTAAGGCTTGAGCTGCTCAGATCATAATTTAACAACCCCAAATCTAATGCATGGGTCTGTATTTCTCCATACAATATTGTGATTCCATAAAGGAGGAGTAAGGGAGTCCCATACTTTTTGTTTTCTTTCAAAAGATATGTATAAATTCTCATGCCAAATTGGCTAAGTAACAGCCATGTTCAGATTTAAGTTCAAAGTAGTTATTGAGTAAACTCTGGGGAGAAATTATACCCAAATCATACAAAGCTGGCGGGTGCACTGTGCTGTCCAGTAAGGCATCACACCCACAGCAGGACAGAACTGTCAGAATTCCATGTCGAAAGCCGCATGTGAAGCTTTGGACCTACACCAGTTCTGCAGTCACGAGGGTCGCTGCAGCGATGCTCTCCGGGGCTTAAACGCACCCACCGGTGCCTCGCAGACTCTTGAACTTCCTCCCCTCCATTTTTCTTTCTCCATTGCTTCTAGAAGCTCATGGCTTTGGAGTGTCTAGCCTTCTCCCTAGGAGTAATAGCTAGCACGAATACTTTTCAGGTCTTAGTATATGCTCAGCACTGCTCTGAGTTGCATATAATTATTTTAATTCACCACAACTCCATGAGCCTTTTAAAACCATTTGCAGCTTAGACGTCAAGGAAGCTGTAGCGGAGTGTGAAGGAGCTTGCCCAGATTCACTATCGTCCAAGCCCGATGCCTGAACCCGGAAGCCTGGCACTAAACCACCAGGTGTGTGGGGAGCCCGAGCGGGTGGTTCCCTCAAAGCCTCACCGTGGGCCGCGTGTTTCCTGAGTCTTAATTTCTAAGGGGAATGGTTTCATGTTTTCATAAGACTGTATACTTGGTTTTGCATTTTTTCTAAGCATTGCATCATGAAAATAGGCAAACAAAATCTCTCCCTGTGTAACTCAAGCCGTCAGGGCTTTCCTTGACTATTCAGCTAATTAAGAATCTAATTTGAGGGAAGTTATTCAAGTTCGTGACGGGATAACATAATTCTCCTACTTTGCCCTCATCCTCTCTGTGCGCGCTCACTCGCTCAGTCATGTCTGACTCTTTGCGGCCCCATGAGCAATGGCATGCCAGGCTTCTCTCTCCATGAGATTTCTCAGGCAAGAATACTCGAGTGGGCTACCATTTCTTCCTCCGGGGGATCTTCCCGACCCAGGGGGTGAATCCGCATCTCCTGCTTCCCCTACACTGACAGGCGGATTCTTCGCCACTGTGCCCACGTTTGAAAGAAGCTTACCTGAACCAAACACTAAATAGCCGTGGAAAATTTGGGCTTCATAATAGGACTGACAATCAATGCAGTTTTGACTTTGCTGATCTCGAATTACAACACGGGGCAGACTCCTCTGCTCTCTGTGAAGGTGGGTATATACTGAAAGCAGGTGATTTTTAAACCACTCAACTCACATCCACTAAGAGGAGTCCCATGACCTTGCACCTACGCTGTTTCTTATGTCTGGATGCTCTTCTACTCTTGAGTTCTAACATCACACCCTCCTCTCCATTCTTCTGAAGAATAATCCTTCCTACACTTTTTTCTAGAGGTGCTTTTTTTTTTTTTTAATGTGCACTGTTTTTTGTCTTTCTTTAATTTGTTACAACAGTGTTTCCGTCTATGATTTGGTATTTTGGCTGTGAGGCACGTGGGCTGTTAGCTCCCCGACCAGGGATCGAACCCACGTCCTCAGCATTGAAAGGTGAAGACTGGACCACCAGGGAAGGCCCTTCTTCCTACACTCTCTACGGCAGGATTTCCGTTAGAAGAGTCTTGGGTTTACAGAGCTCTGCCTCCTTAACCAATCAGGCGGTGATCGTCGATTGGTCGACGTTGCCTGAGGGAACCAGAACCTGTTCTGAGACTTGGGAATGTGAGTCTATGATGAGTCCCTCTCAATTTCCTCCAGAGCTGGGGAGCCATGCGTTTTGATAGCTGTGAGGTCCTAACACCTACTGCGTAGAGAATTTGAGTCTTAAAACATAAAACAAATCTGAAAAGAGAACCTAAACGGAAGGAACTAGCAGATCCAGGCAGCTTTCAAATGCTGGAGGCCAGCTGTGCCCTCCGCTGTTATTTTCAGTCACTCAGTCGTGTCTGACGCTCTGCCACCCCATGGACTGCAGCACACCAGGCTCCTCTGCCCTCCAGTACCTCCCTGAGCTTGCTCAAACTCATGTCCGTTGAATCCGCGATGCTAACCATCTCATCCTCTGTCGCCCCGTTCTCCTCCCGCCTTCAGTCTTTCCCAGCATCAGGGTCTCTTCTGATGAGTCAGCTCTTCGCATCAGGTAGCCAAAGGATCGGAACTTCAGCCTCCACCACACCTTTGCCGTCCTGCAGGCTGGAAGCAGGATGGACTGGGACAGGTCCCCGCTGGACCCTTAGGTATCTCNAGGAACTAGCAGATCCAGGCAGCTTTCAAATGCTGGAGGCCAGCTGTGCCCTCCGCTGTTATTTTCAGTCACTCAGTCGTGTCTGACGCTCTGCCACCCCATGGACTGCAGCACACCAGGCTCCTCTGCCCTCCAGTACCTCCCTGAGCTTGCTCAAACTCATGTCCATTGAATCCGCGATGCTAACCATCTCATCCTCTGTCGCCCCGTTCTCCTCCCGCCTTCAGCCTTTCCCAGCATCAGGGTCTCTTCTGATGAGTCAGCTCTTCGCATCAGGTAGCCAAAGGATTGGAACTCCAGCCTCCACCATACCTTTGCCGTCCTGCAGGCTGGAAGCAGGATGGACTGGGACAGGTCCCCGCTGGACCCTTAGGTATCTCCCTGCGCTTCGTAAGAGGAAAGGCTGTGGGCAGAAGCCAAAGGAATTTTCTTTTTACCAAAAAAAAAAAAAAAAGAAAAAAAAGCCACCCTCTGGAACCTCGAGTTATGAGTGTGGGAGAGGGGCAAAGAGGAGCAGCCACCCCACTGGCTCCTGAGAACCAAATGGCTTCTGTTTGGCATCAATTTGTCAAGTCAGACTTGCGTGTATTTGGCAGTGATGGTGTTGAAAAGGACACCAGAACTTCCGCTGTGGATATTGACCTCAGGGGGGCAGAGAAAATGTCATTATCAATGGAACCCTGTGAAACACCTCAGAGGTCCCCAGAAATCAGTTTGGGAAGTTTCGGAATAAAGAGGAATTGGGTAGCTAGATAATTTGTTCTATTTAATATGAAAACTGCCTTACAAATGTGAATTATCAAAACTGTTACACACTAGTTTCCACTGAGAATCAGTAAAATACAGCCTATACTTGTGCCATTTTATTCTATAATATTTTTAAAATATTTTTTTCTTAAAATTACATCAATCATAGTTCAAAAAGATTGTATTGTAGAGTGGTGTCTGTAAATAAAACAATATTCTTCAGTTTCACTTAGAAATCATTTTTGTCTTATGTATATTATTAATGATATGTTTATCAGTATTTATATTTATTTATCCATTTCTCACTGTGATTCTCCCTACCTCTTCTACACACTTTCAGTATAAAGCTCTTCTGTTGGTAATGTTAAATAATTTATTGAAACTACCGCTTCTCCCATCATTATCGGCAGTTTATTACCAATCTCCACGTCTTCAAATGAGGATACAAAAGCCTCTAAATTTCTACTCTCCGCTTCTTTTGTTCTTATCTTCTGGAAGATTTGTTGCCACTTTCATATCAAGGATGGTATTTGTCACATACGATTTTTGTCTGGGAGCCCAGGTGAATCTTACATGCATTGTCCAAAAGTGAAAATAGTTCTGCATTATTGTGAATATATTCATGTTATTTGCATTGGAAGCCAGCAGAGTAATAGGCTTCAAGGCTCTGGTGTCCGTCTTTCCTGCTCCACTGTGTTTTCTACGGGAAGCAGTCATATGGGTTTTCCTTTCCTATATTCCAAATTCTATTATATTCTGGTTCCAAACTGGGAAAGGTGTACGTCAAGGCTGTATATTGTCACCCTGCTTATTGAACGGAGTACATCATGAAAAATGCTGGGCTTGATGAAGCACAAGCTAAAATCCAGATTGCCAGGAGAAATATCAATAACCTCAGATACACAGATGACAACATGCTTATGGCAGAAAGCAAAGAGGAACTGAAGAGCCTTTTGATGAAAGGGGAAGAAGAGAGTGAGAAGGTTGGCTTAAAGCTCAACATTTAAAAACCAAAGATCATGGCATCTGGTCCCATCACTTCATGGCAAATAGATAAGGAAACAATGAAAACAGTGAGAGATTTTACTTTTGGGGGCTCCAAAATCTTTGCAGATGATGACTGAAGCCATGAAATTAAATGATGCTTGCTCCTTGGAAGGAAAGTTATGACCAACCTAGACAGCATATTAAAAAGCAGAGACATTACTTTGTCAACAAGGGTCTGTCTAGTCAAGGCTATGGTTTTTCCAGTGGTCATATGTATGGATGTGAGAGTTGGACTCTAAAGAAAGCTGAGCACAGAAGAATTGATGCTTTTGAACTGTGGTGTTGGAGAAGACTTTTGAGAGTTCTTTGGACTGCAAGGAGATCAAACCAGTCCATCCTAAAAGCAATCAGCCTTGAATATTCATTGGAAAGACTGATGCTGAAACTGAAGCTCCATTACTTTGGCCATCTGATGGGAAGAAGTGATTCATTGGAAAAGGCCCTGATGCTGGGAAAGATCGAAGGCAGGAGGAGAAGGGGACGACAGGATGAGACGGTTGGATGGCATCACTGACTCAATGGACATGAGTTTAAGCCAGCTCTGGGAACTGCTGATGACAGGGAGGCCTGGGCTGCTGCAGTCCTGGGATCGAAAAGGGCTGGATGTGACTGAACTTCTTATATTCTGCCAGGTGTTCAAAATAACGTGTGTGTGTGTGTGTTAGCCGCTCAGTTGTGTCCAATACTTTGCAACCCCATGGACTGTAACCCACCAGGCTCTTCTGTCCATGGAATTCTCCAGGCAAGAATACTGGAGTGGATAGCCATTCTCTTCTCCAGGGGATCTTACCAACCCAGTGATAAAACCTGGGTCTCCTGCATTGCAGGCAGATTCTTAACTGACTGAGATCTTGAGACATTTATTAATTTTTTGTTCTTGACATTGCTGTCATTGTTATTAACAGAAGGACATGGAAATGTTGAGGATGACTTTTCTTTGATGTTGGGTGGAATTAGTTTGAAGTCAAGTGGTTTCCTTTGCCTTGATTCAGATAATTCTGGCCATGATTTTCCAGGAATCTATTGTATGAAAAACTGGGAGGCTTTCACACAAAGAAATGATTTTTTGTTTGGGTTGAATCCTAAAAGCACCTTTGCGAGGCACTTGATATGGAGATGCTTCTGTTGGCTCCATTTATGCATTTATGCTCGAGTCTCTGAATTAGACAGAAAGAAATGCTCCATGGAGGCTTCACATCTGGAGAAAGTGCAGTTCATTTGTACCGTTTTATCAGCGCGCTACCCTGAAAGATGAAAGAAAGTTGCTCTGAGTCCTCCACACGGGCAGCTCTGGGGGTCTGAGTCAGTGCTCCAGGGGCATCGTGGTACCCAGAAGAGGCGGAGCCTGGCAGCCGGATTGCTGTCATCCAATGAGGTTGCTCGTCAGCAGGAGGAAGCAGTCCCTGCTCAGTGTGACAGCAAGCGTCCGAAACAGCAGCGATGCAGTACGCGGTGGACAAGGTTTTCATGGAAACAAGTTCATATTCTCTACACGCCCACCGTTCACTCCTGGTTTATAGCACTCAAATATCATCAGTGAGATACCAAGAGCTCTTTCTTCTATTATTATGTAATTACATCAAAAATCTGAAGACTGTCGTTTTTACTTAATAAGTACTACCATAGTTTTTACCAAAAATTGCTAAAATTAACAAAGCAGAGAAGGTAAAGATACTTTAATACTTTGATTTCATCTATTGTGTGAAATTTATCAAAGCAAAATACCTCCTAATTTTATAATAGAGTTGGATTTATAAAGACATCACAGCTCTATTCGTTTCTTCTTTTATCAACCTCTGAGCCATTAAAACTAAAAAAAAATCCAATTTTTCTATTATATCTATCTGTACACTGACTCCTGTAAAACATAACATATTAAGAAAAGATTTAGTAAGGAAAGTGAAAAAGTCTAAGATAGTGAAGAAGCATAGTGGTGAGTCCAGAGATTAAAAAAAAAATTAGAAGAAGTGACATAAGAAGGGCAAACTGCTTATTTATCCAGCAAGTTTTCTGCATTAGTCACCTATTGCTAATCACCCAACCCTTAGCAACGTAGAAGAATGAAGACTTACTGCCTCACGCCGCCATCAGGAATCTGATGTGGCTTGGCTCAGCATTGCCGTAGGCTGTGGTCAAGGCGTTGGTCCAGCTTCAGTCACATCCAGATCAGACTACAACGGGATCCACCTGCCAGTTCACTCAAGCAGCTGTGGCTTCCGCCCATCTTTGCAGACAACTTTCCACCAAGATTGTTTCATGACAGGACAGGGGGTTCACCCCACGGAGAGTGACCCGGGAGAAAGCACAAGAGAATCGTCACAGGAGAGGACACGCCTGCTGGTGACCTAACTGTGGGAATGACTCCCTCACCGCCGCCGCCCCACCCCTCATTCCACTGGTTAGAATGAAGTCAGTGGGTCCAGCCCGTGCTCAGGGATGGGCGACTGCACCAGAGTATAAATACCTGCCAGTGAGGATCACTGGGCTCCTTTCACGGGCTGCCAAACATAGGCTCTAACATGGAAACTTGGGATCAAACCTTATGTGCTATGTTCATCAATTATCCAACGGTTTGTGTTTTGGATGCCCTAGTTATTTCCCCTCACACAATCATTCTTCTTCACTGTAAAAAAGATCACCCACATTTATTGGAAGCTTCTGTTTCGAATCCCTTCATCTCTCCCTGGACAATGATAATTGCTTCCTCAGTGGGGTGCTGTGCTTAGTTACTCAGCCGTGTCCGACTCTTTGTGACCCCATGAACTATAGACCGCCAGGCTCCTCTGTCCATGGGGATTCTCCAGGTGAGAATATGGGTGTGCGTTGCCATGCCTACCTCTAGGGGAGCTTCTTAACCCAGGGATTGAACCCAGGTCTCCCATATTGCAGGCGGATTCTTTACCAGCTGAGCCACTGGGGAAGACCAAGCATATATTAAAGCCTCAGGTCAGTAAGCAAAACTTGACACAGTCAGTTGAGTTGCTCAGTTGTGTCCGACCATTTGTGACCCCATGGACTGCAGCACACCGGGCTTCCCTGCCCATCACCAACTCGAGAGTTTACGCAAACTCATGCCCATCGCATCAGTGATGCCATCTCATCCTCTGTCGTCCCCTTCTCCTCCTGCCTTCAATCATTCCCAGCATCAGGGTCTTTTCCAAGGAATCAGTTACTTGCATGAGGTGGCCAAAGTATTGGAGTTTCAGCTTCAGCGTCAGTCCTTCCAGTGAATATTTACGACTTAGATGTACTGGTTGGATCTCCTTGCAGTCCAACAACTCTCAAGAGTCTTCTCCAACACCACAGTTCAAAAGCATCTATTCTTTGGTGCTCAGCTTTCTTTGTAGTTCAACTCAAAGTCCATAGCTTTGACTAGACGGACCTTTATTGGCAAAGTAATGTCTCTGCTTTTTAATATGCTATCTAGGTTGGTCATAACTTTCCTTCCAAGGAGCAACCGTCTTAATTTCATGGCTGCAGTTACCATCTGCAGTGATTTTGGAGCCCCCAAAAGTAAAGTCTCTCACTGTCTCCATTGTTTCCCCATCTATTTGCCAAGAAGTGATGGGGCCAGATGCCATGATCCTTGGTTTTTGAATGCTGAGCTTTAAGCCAGCTTTCTCACTCTCCTCTTTCACTTTCATCAAGAGGCTCTTTAGTTCTTCTTTGGTTTCTGCCATAAGGGTGGTGTCATCTGCGAATCTGAGGTGGTTGTTTTTTCTCCCGGCAACCTTCATTCCAGCTTGGGCTTGTGGTTCACACAGTGACCAGAGTGATTTTTTTTTTTTAATTCAATGAGATCATCTACTGCCCTTCAAATCCCACTGGTACCTTTTGTTTTTAAAATCCTTTGGTGGCTTTCAATTTTCCTTCAGACAGTAGTAAAGTTATTTTTTTATTGGTGCATAACTGCTTTACAATATTGTGTTAGTTTCTGCTGTACAGCAACAAGCCTAAGCTGTAAAAATACACATTATACCACCTTCCCCTCCTGTGTTCTCGTGCCCATCTCTCTGTCTCTGTCTCTATTCCTGCCCTGTAAATAGGTTCATCTGTACCGTTTTTCTAGATTTCATATGTATGTGTTAATATGCGATACTTTTCTCTTTCCGACTTTCTTCACTCTAGGTGAAGACAGACTCTAGGTCCATCCACCGGAGAAGGCAATGGCACCCCACTCCAGTACCCTTGCCTGGAAAATCCCATGGATGGAGGAGCCTGGTAGGCTGCAGTCCATGGAGTCGCTGGGAGTTGGACACGACTGATCGACTTCACTTTCACTTTTCACTTTCACGCACTGGAGAAGGAAATGGCACCCACTCCAGTGTTCTTGCCTGGAGAATCCCAGACACAGGGGAGCCTGGTGGGTTGCCGTCTATGGGGTCGCACAGAGTCAGACACGATTGAAGCGACTTAGCAGCAGCAGCAGCAAGTCCATCCACATCACGGCAAGTGATCTCATTCATCTGCTGGCCGAGTGATAATCCACTGTATATTGCGGCCTGGCCATAGGCTGCCCTCTCAGCCTCGAGTGGCAGCAGTTGCGCAGGCTTTGCTCCCTCCGTACCGCGGCGGCCTCCATCGGTTCCTGTAATAGCCTTTCCGATGCCACAGCGGTGTCCACGTGTGTTTCTCTCACTGCGTGGAGTGCTCTCTTTCCCTTGACTCTATATCCTCAGCTCCTTGACCTTCCACATCTGCAAATGGAAACTTTTCTACTAGAGTAGAATTTGCCTGGAAGATATCAAAACTAAATTTCATGACAGCTAGCTCTAACCATCGGAAAAGACTGATGATGTGAAAGATGAAAGGCAGGAGGAGAAGGGGAGAACAGAAGATGAGATGGGGTTTGAGCCAACTCCGGGAGATGGTGAAGAACAGGGAAAGCAGGCATGCTGAAGTCCATGGGGTCACAGCTGGACACGACTGAGTGACAGAACGACAACAAGCTCTAACCAGACGAAACTAGAAGACGATGAACTTGCAGTGACCTTGGTATAACAAACCCTTCCTGGACCTAGCTGAAAACACTTCACTGGTCAATAATTAACTACGAGGTTTGTTTTACCCAACCATCGGCAGAACTTGAATTCAATTATCATCATCCCCAGAGAGCTAGATTTCAATCCTGACTTATTGCATGATCATGAACACTCTTCTCTGTCATTAGGACTCCATAACATTCTCCCATCTGTCAGTGACCTCGTGACGCTCTCCACTAGTTTTTATTCCTTTGCTTTGCAAGCTAGGAAGACTTGGCCTTGATCTTTTTTCAGCTCTGGTGGTCTACCTTTTATTCTCTAGCCCTTTACGGTAGAGCCCTCTAAATAGTAAACTTTGCGCTGTATATCTTTCTCTGCCACTCGACTTTAAGGTATCACCCACTGTTCAACAAAATGCCAGGAAAAAATAGGCTCCAAGCACATGTCTACTGAATCAGTTCAGTTGCTCAGTCATGTCACGCCAGGCCTCCCTGTCCATCACCGACTCCCGGAGTCCACCCAAACCCATGTCCATTGTGTCAGTGATGCCATCCAACCATCTCATCCCATCGTCCCCTTTTCCTCCTGCCCTCAGTCTTTACCAGCATCAGGGTCTTTTCAAATGAGTCAGCTCTTCGCATCAGAAGAGTACAAAACTTTGCATTTTATGCCCTTGCGTTCTAAATCAAGAAACTACATTTCATTGGCCGTATTCCTTCATAATGGATTTAGGTCTTAATTTTCAGGCACAGCTGTCATTTTTTTTTTTTTTCTTTTTAATCAAGCTTCATCTATCCTTACTGCTTGTTAGTTTGTGTTTACCAGTTGCAAAAGGCATTCAATGATCTGGAGGAGGTGATCTCCGCCCCCCTCCCTTCTGACATGCCCAGTAATGTGCTCGGCCAGCTGTGCAGTGCTGTCGTGTATACAGAAATTCTTTTCTGAAAAGCACAGGTGATCAGGTTACACCCTGAAGCCTGAGATCTGATTACTCTTATTATAGTAGCCTGAAAAGTTACACATGTCATTAGGAGTCCTTAAATTACTCTCCTTGGCTCTCTAAAAGGAGCTCTGGTATTTGACTCAGCGATCTCGCATGGCTGTAAATTCCACATTTTGAACACGCATTTTCATGGGGCTGCTTATTCTTTGACAGATTCTGTGTGTTAGCGCTCTGAAAATGACTCTCAGTAATGAAAGTAGAAGCTGAACCCAAGGATTCTAGCGGGAATTGATGGAAACTCGAGTCTTGGAATTGAGTGTGTGAGTGCTGGCACGACCAAATTGTCTTCTCCACTCCTTGCACTACCCTCTTCTTTTTTGCTGTGTTCAAGCAATTTCATTCTGCATCTAATTTTAATCTGTAAACCATATCCCCTCCTGCAGTTGTAAAGCATGTGTTAGCACTTAACCAGCAGGAGGGGGTTGCCTAAGGTAAGAGGATTGATAGCATAGAACAGGCATCTTAAAAATGGCTTTGTGTGATTTGGCGCCACTAGCTAAGGCTTTATGTGCCCGAGTCCAAGCTGTCTGTCTAGGGCTTAGAGAGAGGCAGGCTGGGAATCTAGAAAAATTTGCATGGGGAGGGGTGTTTTAAAGGACTCTGTAGGTACTCACAGAGGGAGCAGAAAGAATGAGTGAATTTGTCTCGGGAGGATGGGGGACTGATTTGGAAAAATGTGCTTAAGACCTCTTAAAATTATATTGAATTGTGATGGCGTCGTGGAAGGTGAAAGAAAGGATTTTTTAAAAATACAAATTTGGCTGCTAGACAAGTGCTAGCTCTCCTTGCTAGCTATAATTTATAGTCTTAGAAATTATGCAAAATCTGTTTATACGTAGAGTTATTCTTACCTTAAGGTTAAAGGGAAAGTTGGATTTTCAAGTCAGCATCTAGGATAAACATAATGTACAGCTCAAACAACTCTTGGAAATCCTTGAAAACACTTGTAAACTCCAAACCATGCATTTCACTTGTGGTCAAAGATAGGGGAAAAATTAAAACCATTCCTCCAAATTTTCCACCATTTTTTTCTTACTTGCATTACATTTTCAGCTTTGTGTGTATTGTTTAAAAGAAGGACTACCACCTGGCGAATTTCTAGGAATAAATACTCTATTTCATCAACTCTAAGATGCATCTGTTTTGTATTTTAACATCTCTTAAATTGAGAAGTGTCTTATCATTGATGGTATTTCAAAATCATAATGATCAGAGTTCTTTTTTTTTTCCCCTTCCATCCTTCCATTTCTTTCTTCTTTCTCTTACTACTTACAATGATGGTTTGTCTTGCCATTATTGTTCTGATTGGAAGAAATATTGTGGTTAAATTCATACATTATATACATATAAGTGAATGTTAGGAATCCACTCTAGAGGCTAGAAGTAAATGCCACTGTTGCACATTTAGTTTCCTAAATAAACTACATTTTAACCAAGATTCAACTTTGATTCAACAGCATCTGGCCTAAAGCATCATGTCATGTGAGCCTCGGCTTGCTGTGGAGCTGTGTCTATGACTCATTCATTCACCTAATGTTGTTGAACTCTTACCATATCTTTGACACAGCTCTTGGTGCCAACCTGGAGCAGCAACCAAAACAAGTAATTTTCTCTGATGAACAAGAAAAACCACGTCTCACATCACTTAAATTATAGACTATCCTTCCAAATATGGAGTCTGGGAGGATACACCTTGTTCTTAGACCATGTCTTTATATTTCACTTAAGTTCCAGAGAGACTTAATTTGGATTGAACTGTTGTTTTGAAAGAAATACAGTATTTTTTTTTCTTTTCTTAAAGTTGTTCATTAATGGTTGGATTCTTAAAACTTGAGTATAAACTAGATGGTAGAGTTGAGAGTCGTCACTCAGCAAGTCATGGCAGCAGGCAGATGACTTCCTGTCCTGTCCCCACATTCAAAATCATACTTCCTTCCGAAGATAGTTCCTGTGAGGATTAAAGGAGACAGCACACCTAGACCACTGTTCAATAAAGTGAACAATAATATCATTTAACTTCATTTCTTTTCGCAGTTGACCAAAAGTTAAGCATAGTCTGTGCTGTGATTCCTTGAACTGAGGCCTAAAGTCTTTCAGGATAATCAAGAGGTATACGTTAAAACAGCTTAAAACAAATCAAAGAAAAACAAAGCCAAAGAAAAAGAAATAAAAGGAAAAAATCTAATTCACAGAAAAAAATAACCAAGTTTCCAGCACTGAGAGTAAAATGAAAAGAATAACTTCTACATGATGAGATTTTATCATACATAGGATGGAATCTACTGATGCTACTGAGTATTGTCAGGTATTGAGGAAAAAGTAATTATGCAAATTATTTCATTTCTCCTAAAAAGTTATCAGATAAGAAATATTACTCCAATCACATGGTTAAGAACATTGAGACTTAGGAAGGTTAGTAAATTTCACCATAACTTTTCCTTTAGTAAGTTGGGGTTTAATCCTCAGTCTGAGATTTACTTAATTATAAGCAGGCTCTCCAGTCATGAAAATGTCTTGTTTATTGTTCTTTTTTCTCATATTCCTGCCATAATCCATTGTCCCATTAGCCATTGTCAGACTTATATTTTGCTGCTGTCATTATATTTTTAAAATTAATGTTTCTTTAAATATCTTCCTGTATACATACATTAAAGAGAATCCTAGAGTGAGATTGATTGATTCAAAGTTTACAAACACTTAAAAATTCTTAATAAATTAAAATTTTCTTCCATAAAGTTTACATCCATTCATACTCTCACAAGCACTGTATGGTTCTGAAGACAAAGAATAGATACTGGTCTTAGCTAACAAATAAACTAGAGTTAATTTCAAGACATCAATCATCTGGTAGATGTGTTCAGTTCAGTTCAGTTGCTCAGTCATGTCCAACTCTCTGTGACCCCATGAACTGCAGCATGCCAGGCCTCCCTGTCCATCACCAACTCCCGGAGTGCACCCAAACTCAGAGTCTGTGATGCCATCCTGCCATCTCATCCTCTGTCATCCCCTTCTCCTCCTGCAATCTTTCCCAGCATCAGGGACTTTTCAAATGAGTCAGCTCTTAGCATCAGGTGGCCAAAGTATTGGAGTTTCAGCTTCAACATCAGTCCTTCCAATGAACACCCAGGACTGATCTCCTTTATGATGGACTGGTTGGATCTCCTTGCAGTCCAAGGGACTCTCAAGAGTCTTCTCCAACACCACAGTTCAAAAGCATCAATTCTTCTGTGCTCAGCTTTCTTCACAGTCCAACTCTCACNATGTCCAGTTCTAACTCTTGCTTCCTGACCTGCATACAGATTTCTCAAGAGGCAGGTCAGGTGGTCTGGTATTTCTAGATGTGTAAAAGTCATCAAAAAGCATAGCAAAGACAGTTGGTTGGACTTGGAGGTTTGTGGGCAAAAGCTGCTCCATCCATTTTTCATGGAATTGCTGTTCTTCACTAACCACCCTCTACTTCTGATCTACCAACAGATAAGTAGAGTAAAATGAAATCTACCCCGTATCTTCATGATATTATAGATATTATACACACTTACTACCTCCTGACTGATTTAAAGGATTTTAGCTCAAGTTCCCAAGGAAAAAATATGAAAGTCTCTTCCAGACTTATGGATTCATTCCTCTTGGGACAAGCATGTGCCCTTGGTCCAATAAGCCATCACTGTGGAGATTAAATGTCCAAAAAAGGCAGATTAAGCATAAAAATGAGTGTTAGCAGAAACCAAAGATAATCACACATTGTACAGTATGAGGACATTCCTTTCTGTGTTAGTGGCTTCCGGGTGTTTTTCTTCATCCATTAACTTTACTAAAGATGGATGGCATCCCATTGTTTTGCACTTGAGTTTTCACAAGTGAAGCAGCATTCTACAGCATGGATGTGAACTTTACCTCTCCCACGTGCATCTCTTTTGTGAATTCTCTGTTCAGATGCATTGTTCATTTCTCTCTTGAGATGTTAATTTCTCCTTATTAAACTTTCTATATTGACCCTGATGCTGGGAAAGATTGAGGGCGGAAGGAGAAGGGGGCGACAGAGGATGAGACAATTGGATCACATCACCGACTCAGTGGACACGAGTTTGGGTAGACTCCGGGAGTTGGTGATGGACAGGGAGGCCTGGCATGCTACAGTCCATGCGGTCATGAAGAGTCAGACACAACTGAGCGACTGAACTGAATATATATTTAAAAATTTTACATATTAATCAGACTAATAATTTGTTTTGTCACTCACATTCTTTGTCATTAGTCAATCTGCCTTATTGTATTTTTTTACATGTTAAAGGTTGAGTTCAAGCAGTCAAATCTTCCAACTATTTTGTTTTCTTTTATCTTTCTTCTCTTGTTGTGTTTAATAATTTTAAAGTTTTTCATCTTTTCAAGATTAGTAAATTGTCAACCTCACTTACTTTAGAAAAAAATTTAAATTGCAATCAGTTCCTTAATATACTGAAATAAAACCTGAGAGAGTCTGTGAAGTTTCAGGTGAAATTTCATTTTTTCCCACTTGGCTATATTCACATTTCCCACTACAGCAATACATCTATTAAACATATTAGGTCATGAAAGTGTTCTATAACAAGATTAAAGTTTTAAAAAGATTAAAAAATACATTATGGGTAAAATGTATTGACCCGATGGCTGATTGTAGACAGAAAGTTAGTTAGATGACCATCAGAACAGTCCAAGTAAGAAGTACAAGCTTCTGAATGATACAGGAGAAGTGCAGAGAGAAAATGGGATCCTAGGAGGAAACCAATAAGTGGAAGTCTTTAGGACTTTGTGGTTATATGTGCAAGAAAGAACAGAAGGCAAAATCAGAACAATGGGATGATGTCCAGTTTTCTGGGTTTGGTTGCCCAGGAGATAAAGGTTGGTATCCTTTTGGGGAAAGATGATAAATTTGTTGCAGTTGTGTATGGACAACAGTTTATGGGAAGAGCAGAAGGCGGGTCTGCAGATTTGGTATATCTCATCTGGAGACAAAGACAGCATCAGCAACATTTAGGCAGAAGTAAACACGGCACAGGGGCCTGAGATCCCTTCAGAGATTGTGAAGCCTGGGAAGAGAAGAAATTCTGAAAACCAAAGATGTGTCTCACAAACACCCTAGTTGTCCTGGGTAAGGCGGATGAACACGGGCCTCTAAACAATAGGACGCCACTGTTCCAAAGATGGAAAGCAAGACCAGTGAGGATAGGCTCATGATGTCAATGGAGACTGGAGTTCAAATAAAGAACAAACGTCAGTGGTGACAGAGGGTGTTCAAGTGGGATGGCGACAGTGTGGTTTGTGTTTGGTGCTGGGAGCTCGCTGGGGCTTTGATCCAGAACAGCTTCCACAGGACAGAGTCATGTGTGTGTGAGAGACAGGGATGCTAGAAGCAGCCAGATCACAGGCAGTCGAGGTCAAACAGGCCGTCCTCACATTCAGACAGCACTGTGGCCCCCGCGTCCTATTTCTGAAGACCCAGCTTGAAGCAGAGGAAAGAAACAGGATGGTTATTTCAAGGATGCAGCAAGTACAGGGATCTTTCTGAATTTTCTTTTATTTCTGTTGAAAAAGAGAGAACACTGACTTTTCAGTTCAGTGGCTCAGTCATGTCCAACTCTTTGTGACCCCATGGACCACAGCACACCAGGCCGCCCTGTCCATCACCAACTCCCGGAATCTACCCAAACTCATGTCCATTGAGTCAGTGATGCCATCCAATCGTCTCATCCTCTGTCATCCTGTTAAATGAAAACGCTGTTTGGGTAAACCTCAGGAGTTGGTGATGGGCAGGGAGGCCTGACGTGCTGCAGTCCACGGGGTCACAAGGAGTCGGACACACTGAGTGACTGAACTGAACTGAGCTGAAATGAGAACCGATATGGTGACAAAGGAGAAGGATATTGTGGAGGAAGACCTGTCCTGACGAGGAGGAGGCAGGAAGGGCACCACAGGGAGGAAGCCACGCCTTCAGAGACAAGTGTGGAGAGATGGCAGGACAGCCAGAGAGACGAGAGCTTCCCCACAGAGACCACAGGCCAGCTCACCTGCTGTGAACCAGAGCGAGGAGAGGAGCAGCTGAGGAGCACGGAGGCGGCTTGGGATACTTCCTGAGGAGGGGCCAGGAGGATGCACGGTCAGGGTTGAGGGACCAAGAGATTTGGAAGCCCATGAACACGTCCAAACACAAAATCATACGATTGTGTGATTTCCGCACTGCCCCCCCCCACCAGCAACACTGTAGCAGAAGAGACAGCTGTTTGGGGGATAAAATAATGAGAAGCTAGAATAGTAGGTCATGTATAGGTGGAGAGCAGACCCTCACAGCTCAGGTGTGGACGCACTGAAATATGTGACGGTCATGCTGAGCTGTCGAGCGGGGGCTGAAGAATGGGCTGCTGCCGTGGGAGTTAAATGTAAGTGGAACTGGAAAAGGCAAGAAATGGGAAGAATAATATATTTAACAGACTTTAAAAAGTAAACACTGAAGCCTTCCAGATACTCCAAACATAGACGCTCCATAAGTATTTACATTGTTATTCCTCTAGCTAACAATAGAATGATTATCATCATCAAAAATGATAACTTTAAAACTGCTGTAATCAAATTCAAAGACGTTTGGACTATATAAAAACATGGCACCAAACTAGTTAAGAAACCCAAACCGTAATGTGACAGGAGGCAATTCATAAGCTGTGGTCATAAGTCTAATGATAGATAAGGTTCCTGGAAGGGAAAACAAAAAATGTGGGTAAAATTTCCTCTTCAAATTGGATTTAATTATGGAAATCAATCTGCTCTATGACTCTCAGAAGTGTCCTGAGAGTTCTATAGTTATTTATATATATATTTCTTCCCTCTTTAGCAAATTCCATGACAAGAGGAAGTTTATTTTAGTCAGAGCAGCAGAAAGGTACAATTACTTGATGATTACGCTAGCGGTAAAGGGCCTGCCTGCCAATGCCAGAGACACAAGGGCACAAGTTTGATCCCTGGGTCGGGAAGATCCCCTGGAGGAGGAAATGACAACCCACTCCAGTAATCTTGTCTGGAGAATCCCATGGACAGAGGAGCCTGGTGGGCTACAGTCCATAGGGTGGCAAAGAGTCAGACATGCCTGAAGAGATTCGACACATATGTTCCAATTTGACCAGGAAATCTAACAAAAGATGCCGAGAACAGATATTTTAAAGTGTTGTTATTGCTTAAGGGCATGGGTACCCAAGGCAAAGATGCCGATAAACTTCTTCATACTTTCTTTTTCATCCCTACATGAAGATGGGCAAACAGTTGTGTTACAGATTTCATGGGCAAAATAGCTCAACTCTCTCAAAAAGTGCTCTACGCGTAACATACAGCAATGCAGCAAAGCACTGTTTAACTAGTGCCTCTTCCCTGGAGATCGGGTCGTGTGGACTCTGCCGGCTGGAAAGCCGGTGCCAAGAGCCCTCTTCCCACTTCCGGTGCCATCTCCCGAGGGTGGAGTCCCCTTGACCGCGCTCGCATAATGCGGGGCCACAGTGGCATTCATTGTTCAGTGAGCTTGTCCACACAGTTCAACCCACCGACAGCAATGAATGTTGATTGTGACCTTTTAAGAAAGAACCTCTGCCCAAGGAAGGGAAGGTCCCGGTGTGTTCTGCTTTGGTTTCCTGTCTTCAGCAATTTCTGAAGCCACGGGCGGAGATGGTGGTTGGCCATAGGGTACAATCAACGGTCGATGGTTTTGATTTTTAATTCCAAACTCACCGACAGCGTTGAATGTTCACTGAAGCAACCTCGAAGCTCAGAATCCTGCTGACCTTACAGTATCTGCGAGGATCTGGAGGGGGTGGGAGACAGAAACGACAGAGTAGCTGCAGTCACACAGGTTATGCGCTTTAAGCCGTTTCTGCAGACCCGGCAAGAAGCAGCGTGATTCCTCCAGCCGAGAGTTTGGCAGACCTCCACGCCACATTGTGTGAGAGAGAAGGATCTGTTTCATTGAACTAAAAGAAAGAAAGGCCTCTTTTGGCTTAGTTCCAGGGATGAATTTATCTCACTGTTAATGACACAGAGAATTTGTTATTCAAAGTAGCTTGAGGTATCAAATCAAAACAATATCTCATAATTTAAATAGGGTTAGCTTATGGTAGGTAAACATGATATATTTGGATTACATACATTAAACAGAATTTTCTTACATTACCTAAAATCATATTAATGTTAGGCAATGTTATCCTTTTATATTTAATAGATTTACGTTTTTCTAAAACAGGGTTTTAAAATTAGTATCATTTCAAAACTACTGAACAAAAAATAAATGAAACCAACGCAATACATTTCTCTTAGCTTATGGTACAAAGATTTCATTGATACTGTGAAAGGTACAATCTAGTTGTGCTAAAAACTTATTCATTTCCAAGGCTTTGGACATGAAAATCCTAAGCTTTTTTTTTGTTTGTTTATTTGTTTCTGCTCTTTTCATACCCCCTTTCTCCAAGAGGGCTTTGTGACTTATACTTTAAATTACTGTGAACTCCAGTGAATATATTTCTAGGCCCACTTTCAGTACTTTTCTGTCATTAATTTAAAAAAAAAGTCATTTTGCACATATCAAAATCATGGCAGAAAGTCCCTATTTCATACATTCAAACTGGCACTCAGCGAGGTTATGATTATCCATGGGTGACCCAAACCACAACAATTTGCCCTCCTACTTTGAAGGTGACCACAGTCTATTCAATTAAGACCATTGCTCTTGGAATATAAGTGGAACAGTTCCTCTCAACCTGTGTACAACCCAGTATCTTACTCAAAGCCATCAATTGCTTCATACCTTCCAGACAATTTTTTTTTCAAGGCAGAGAGTTTAATGATCTCTTGGGAGTTCACACGGAGGCGACACATAATCTTAGAATATGAAACAGTGACTAATCTGAACTTCGTCGTGTTTCATTCTTTTGAAATAAGTAGACTCTCCCTACAGAATAAGACTCCCAAGGAGGGTGTGCATGCTCAGGAGGATGGAAAGACTACTCTCATGGGACCGGGAGCTCACTTGTTTGCATGGTCAGTTACAAAGGGAAGCGTATCCCTTGCGCTCTGTTGCCTGAACATGGTGATATTAGCGTCAGGGCAATATGCAGCCATTTTCAATCACGCCTATTCATCTCCGGGTACATCTGCTAACATTTGTATAATAGGGATGCTCTGAAAAAAAAAAAAAGGCTCTAAATTGTGTATTTTGCATGAACATAAAGCATGCACTGGCTCACTCATAAGCAAAGCTCTAGGACAGCTAGAATTAATTGCAACACAAAACCTTGTGTTTCTTCACTTTCCAGCGTATTTTCCTAGCAGTCCTCAGCAGAATATAATTAACTTAAAATTCTTAAATATAAAAATGATTCACTTATAACAAAAAGAAATTCGACTAAATTTCATTCACACATAAAATAGCAGTGGTAAATTCAGCAATTAATTCTTTCTTCTTCCGTGGACTAAATGGGATACATGATTAGTTATACTTTGTGGAAGATGGTGCCTCCTCTCAGAGCAGCTTACATTTCCACCACCAGAAAATAGGATCTTGTTCTTGCTTGCAGGTACCCTAGTACCAGAAGAGAAAGTAAACTTTGGAGGCCTGTACTCTCCCATGTTTTTGCTCCACACTTTGCTTTACTTGCTGATTCAGCTTAGTTTTTCACTGCTTCAAGCGTGGCTTTCAATTACTAGTCTCTTCTAATCCTATGTTTTCCACGTCTTTATTTTCACGACTTAATCTTGGCTGTAAAATATTTATCTTTAAAGCACTGAGATTTGACAGTACCAAGGTTTTACATTTTCTGCAAGAAAGCGTACAGTGTCACTTTGGGGGAACACAGTGTCACAATTCCAGAATTCTAAGCAGATGGCAGCAATCTAAATTTTTGCATAGTTTTCCTTGAATGAAAAAGAGCCACAAGACATAGGCCATTTATGGACAAATATCTTCCTCTCCATGTTCCCATCATTTTGGAGGGTCATGTGGGGAGAATACGAACAATTTGTATCAAAGCCAGATTTATTTTAGCTTTTATTTCTCCAGCCCTACGCTTGTGAGAACATTAAGTATTTCAGTTTTCCTTAAGGTTAGTAGGTCATAAATAAACCAAAGCCATTTCTTTGCTTTGAGCGAGAGGGTCACAGGATACATGAAATATCACTTTTAAACACAGCCAGCCCTAACATGAACTGACAGAGTGACACGGGGAGGCAGCGTGATGAGCCCCGGTAAAAGGCCACGGGGATTTGGAATGCCCGAGTTGTCTGCTTTAGGAATAGATTATATATCTTGTCTGATGACCTGTGCTTAATTTAAGTGACTGCCTCCGCCAGTCCTTCCAGAGGGCAAGTGTGTGAAATAGAGCATCCCAATGTCGTCCTGTGGTCCTCCCCCCGCCTGACGCCTTGACCTACTTGATCACCAGGCTCTGAGCTGGACCCGCAGCGAGGACGCACACTCTCCGACCGCACAGGCCTCCTCCTTCATGCCACTTCATCTCCACACTTTAGGGGCAGCTTCTGCTCATGCATATTTATGGTTTAATCAGCTTTATTTTCTGTTCATGAAAACGAATCTTTTCAAAATAGAAAGAGCGAGAAACGTTGCCTTAGAAAAACAGCCACTGCTGTCTCCTCCCCTCGCCTCACGCTCTCTGAAGCCTGCAATACCTGGGATGCCCCTTACCTGGTGTTTGGCGACCCCGACCCCTTCCTTAAGTCCATTTCCATTCTCTCAGAGGATTTCTTTCTCTCTTTCAGATATGAAATCTCCTGAAGTGTTTCAACACTGGCACTTTCACCTTACCAATTACACCGCCTATTACGATGCTCATTCTGGGCAATTATCATTGTAATTATTGGGGCTTCTGGCTACTTCAATAGAAAGAGTGGAAGCTTCAAAGCGTCAGCGCCTGAGTCAAAGGAGAGAGAGCCAAGCTGAATACTTGGACATGGTTCTTCACTGGGGAAGCAGAAAAAGCAGGGCAAGTCATGCCAAAGCTTGGCTCCGATTAGACAAGCTTTTACTATTGAAACACTGACACCCCGGAGGGGCCTATAATTTTGTTTTCCAACAGCCTCGTAATTACCGATAACCCTTCCTCCTGCTGACGGCAAAGGGCCTGAAACATTCTTGGTTTTTCTCTCCCAATAAACTATGAAAATGATCCCATACTACTCAGTTTGTAAATTGTCCTTACGAATTTTTTTTTTTTTTTGGAGAAGAGATTCATTTCTAGCACAACCTTTGTACTATTTGGCAAAGGTACCAGTAATGAGAAAAGAATGATTGATGCTTGATGTGTATATGGGCTGAATTTTTACATATGAAACCCATCTTGTGTGTATCAGGGGCCCCCGACCTCAGATCGGATGCCTGACAGTCCGAAGTGGAGCCGACGTAGTAATAGCAGTGGAGTGCACAGTAAATGTAACACACGCGAATCATCCCAAACCATGTCCCCCAACTCCTGGTCCATGGAAAAACTGTATTCCACGAAACTGGTCTCTGGTGCCAAAAAGGTTGCAGACTGCTGGTATATATGTTCCAAAATATACCGTAAGTCACTGAAAAGTATTTTTCCACAGGCAAATCAGTCCAGTGGACACTTATGGAGTCTTCATCATTTTAAAAGAAATTTGTATTCTCTGGAAAGATGTGTGATGTCCTATTTTTGGTAGTATTCACAGATACATTTATGGGTCGCCTGTTTAAAAACCATACACTACCCCAAATATTTACAGAGTTTTAATCTAGTAGAGAAGGTTAAGGAAGCAAGAACCAGCATAACCCCCAAGCGAACATCACTTCTAATAAAAATCTAGACATTGATTTTTTTGTGCTTATCTTACTTCCGTTATATTAACCATTTATCATCACAGGTTGGATTAAAAATGTTTCTTATGAAAACTATGTGCATATGTCTGAAAGTTTTCTCTGCATGTGAACTTCAGCAATTTCAAAGATACGCCTCACTGGGAAACACCAGCAGAATAACTGGACAGTAGCAGAGCTGGGCCTTTGTTCTGGGATCTGCCGCTCACCATCACGGCTACCCAGAACCACCGTCACATTCACTAGTTCACTTTATCACTAAACAGTCTTTTATAATAGGTATGTTGCAAGGGCGCGTATGACACTCATTATTTAAGGGATAGAGGTTTAAACACATCTCCTAATGTTTTAATGCTTCACGACTGCTGCTTTCCCATTTCCAAGACTGCAAAAAGAGAAATGCTAGATTTTTTTTTTTTCTAAGTAGCCTCCAAATAGATCATTCTTTAAAGACCAGCACAATAACATTCCCAGTAAGGTCAGCCCTCTGCTGTGCTGCTTTCTTACCTGGCAGGCGGTACTGACTGGCTCTTCCAGGACAGCTGGTTCTCAGAAGAATGGGGGTTGAGTTAAAAGTTACCCTTCACCCTCAACACTCCTGCACCAGTAGCCTAACGCATCTTTCTCTTCATCGTCATCAACGCAGTCAAGGTGGCTTTTCCTGATCACCTTTCAAAATAGTTTCTTGTCCTTGAACTGCTGTCAGAAATCATTTTCAATCAAGAACGTATGTCACGGGTTTCACATGTAATTAGACCTGTGTTTCAGTATTATTGTGTATTTAAACAGTTATCAAATCTTCTTTTTTTTTTTTGATGTTTTAAAGTTTGTCTGCTGGGAAAAATATGTCAGTGTTTCTTTGCTCTGAAATTTAGACTTCTTCCTGAAGCAAAGAAAGGAAAGAAGATATATACAATACCACATTTTTCCAAAAATCATTTTGTAGTTATACTGAGCTATCAAAACTACTCCTTTATGAAGAATTAATTATGTAAAGAATGAACAAGTGCACTTTTAAAACGAGAATAAAACTTTTTGATGGGAAAAGACACGAGGATGGTGTTGAGGCTGGCGTGAATGGAATACAGCGAAAAGATTCAAATCATGGTTGAAACTAGGTTTGTTGTTTTTTTTTTTTTCATAATGATGAACCATTATGTCAATAGTATGCCATCGTGACTTTGACGAACTGTGCCGAGGCCACGTTCAGCAGTGTTTATTTTTAACAAAGAAATATAATGCTTGTGTTCTGAGACTTTGCAGGAATGGTTGCTGCCTCCTTCAGTTTGGAAAGGAGAAATACATTGACCATTATTCAAAATAATTAAAAAATTTAACCCCTACAGAGCACTACCATGATAGGAGCTCAACTTGTCTTATCCTGGTTTATTGTTAATCCTGTAAATTAATCTTAGAAAATTAAGAGAAATATTGTTCTACAGGAAATAAGTATTTTGCTAGGAAACCATCCAGTTTTTGAAAAGAGGTAGGCCTCTTGCTTATATGTTTAAAACTTGTCAGTGGAAGAGACCAGATACGCATAATCCAAAATAACACAGGCTAGGTGTTTTCATATAAAACAATCAAATACTACTTTACAATTATATTGTTAAAGCATACATTTAGTGATTACAACCAGATATTCAGAATATGGATAAAATCTTTCAAACCGTCCATGCTTTATTCAAAATATAGTCTACAACCTCGACTCTGCCAAGCTTTTTGACTTCATTCCTCATGAACTGTTATTAGAATGCCTTACTATTTTTGGAAGACATTGTGAATGTATTTCTGGCTTCATAAATTATACAAACATCTGTTCTGTTCTTTCATTCAACGGGATACCAAATGTTTTTTACATCAACCTGTGTGAAACAATGTATATAAGACAATTTTATTTCCCGTGAGTTTTTAGGAAGCACTAACTCTGTAGTAAAAAACAAAAAACTTTGAATGGTTAAGAAGGTAAAAGGGAAATGAAAATAGTAAACAAAAACTATCCATGGGAATTGTAAAACAGAATTTATGATGTAAAAGTAGTGTGTAATAGTTTTCTAGGGGTTGTTCCACAGAGAAATTTTAAAATAGATGAGGTCAGCAGAACTGGATAAATTTTAAGTACAAGCTATATCTTTATTAAAAGATTACTTCTTGTGGCCTTAATAGTATATAAAATGCTATATTCAGAAAATACAGCAGTTTATAAAGGTGTTTCATATGAAGTTCCAATATGCATTACACAGCTTTTGGGTTACTACATCAAAATCACTTTTTTTGAGGGGGGAGAGGTGGCAAGTACTACCCTCTGGATTGTCAGGCAGTTCTCTAAAANCAAAAAACTTTGAATGGTTAAGAAGGTAAAAGGGAAATGAAAATAGTAAACAAAAACTATCCATGGGAATTGTAAAACAGAATTTATGATGTAAAAGTAGTGTGTAATAGTTTTCTAGGGGTTGTTCCACAGAGAAATTTTAAAATAGATGAGGTCAGCAGAACTGGATAAATTTTAAGTACAAGCTATATCTTTATTAAAAGATTACTTCTTGTGGCCTTAATAGTATATAAAATGCTATATTCAGAAAATACAGCAGTTTATAAAGGTGTTTCATATGAAGTTCCAATATGCATTACACAGCTTTTGGGTTACTACATCAAAATCACTTTTTTTGAGGGGGGAGAGGTGGCAAGTACTATCCTCTGGATTGTCAGGCAGTTCTCTAAAATCACTTTTATACGAATTTATCCTTAAGAAAGAAAAGTCTAAAGGAGGCTTGGACAGGCAAGAACCTTTCCTAATAATGACCAGTAGGTTTCTCTACAGGTGACTTGTGGGCCAAGAAAGGATTCTAACCAAAAGTCAAGTCCATTAAAGTTAACTATCACATCGCTTAATACATGTTATGAAAATGAAATACTTTAGCACAGTTGTTCTTCAAATAGATGCCAGATGACACGTTTGGATTAATTGTCTAAAGAATTATTTGAATGACCTCTTCTACACATGATATTCTATTGTTTTTATATTTCTATTCTTTTTTATTTCCATCAAAAAGAATAAATTTATAGGCCTTAATATTTCCTCCAGTCTACATTTTAAGAGAACAAATAGGCAAAACCCCAATATTTAGTTAACAATTCACGGTACTTTTTAAAGAAATAGTAATAGATCAACTTGTTCCTTGAACAATAGGACCATGTGGCAACTTGATTCATTGAAATCATAATTGAGGAGAAAAAAGACAAAAGACTTCATTCAGATATTACTTTATGTTTGTACCATTCCAAGAATGTTCCTTATTAAATATGTAGCAATAATCCAGATATTTTAACAATTTTAAACGACTCATCATATTCTTTATAACTGTTTCTCCTCCAAAACAGTTACACCAAAATTATTATAAATTAAAATGTTTCCAGAGAGACAGACAGAGACACAGGAGAGAAAGAAGAAGGAAAAAAAGTTTCCTTTCATCCACATTTTAAAATCTTGACTGCTGAGTTGCTTCCCTTTCATATCAACATATCTTACAAAAAGAAATCAAATGACTTAAATATTCAAAAAGGACCATATGGTAATTCAAAATCAATTCGAGATGGAGTTAAACCATCTTTAATGGTAGTAGGTAATAGTAGAAAATTATGATTTAAGTGATCTTTATGACATCACTATTGACAAACCTGTAAGGACAACCTCACCACTGCTAATCAATCCAGGGAGAGAGCAGCCGGCTTCTGGCAAAGATCTGTGGTAACTTCATCATGTTCTTCAGCTACTCCTTTTGGGCTTAATTAACAAGCAGCCTCTCTCCTGTATTACTCATAAATGGCTATTAGAGATTAATGCAGAAGGAAACTGACAAAATGACACATTTGTAGAACTATTTTCAACAACTGGTTATTTACTATTCATGACAGAGTGGCTCTAGAGTTAGTTTTGAATCAGTGAGGGTATTAACCTGATAATCTCAGATCAAAGTCGATGGTGGTGCTTTTTTTTTTATATCCTCTCTGAAACTCCAATTAAATACAACACTCTTCCTGGTTTCCTGTCTTAAAACTAGTTTTTAGTGTTGCCTGGAGGCTGGTGAGCAGCTGCAGCATTCCAGCCGTGAAGCTGATGCTTTTTCCTGATGAGAGAAGCACACAAATGCAAATACTGTTACATTTCTTCTGGAAAAGGAGCTCCAGATGCAGATTTGGGGACGGGGGATGCTTAGCCATCAGTGGATTTCAGGCATAAGACATGTATAGACATGCCCATTGGTCCTTTAAAGCTTTATGAAAAAGATGACATTGTACAAATAAACTCAACATATAGCCACAGGACAGTCAAAGCTATGGTCTTTCCAGTGGTCATGCAGGGATGTTGGACCATAAAAAAGGCTAAAAAAAGAAAAAAGTGAAAGTGAAAGTCGTTTAGTCTTGTCCGACTGTTTGCAACCCCATGGACTATGTGGTCCATGAAATTCTCCAGGCCAGAATACTAGAGTGGGTAGCCCTTTCCTTCTTCAGATCTCTCCAACCCAAGGATGGGACCCAGGTCTCCTGCATTGCAGATGGATTCTTTACTGTCTGAGACAACAGGGAAGCTCAAGAATACTGGAGTGGATAGCCTATCCCTTCTCCAGCAGATCTTCCCGAACCAGGAATCGAACCGGGGTCTCATGAATTGTAGGTAGATTCTACCAGGCAAGAAGGCTGAGTGCTGAAGAATTGAGGCTTTGCAACTGTGGTGCTGGATAAGACTCTTGAGAGTCCCTTGGCCTGAAGGATAAGACTCTTGAGAGTCCCTTGGCCTGCAAGGAGATCAAACCAGTCAATCCTAAAGAAAATCAACCCTGAATGTTCATTGGAAGGACTGATGTTGAATCTTCAGTATTTTGCCAACCTGATGTGAAGAGTTGACTCATTGGGGGTGGGGGGGAACTCTGATACTGGGAAAGATTGAGGGCATGAAGAGAAGAGGGCAGCAGAGGATGAGATGGTTGGATGGCATCACAGACTCAAAGGATGTAAGTCTGAGCAAGCTCCGGGAGATAGTGAAGGACAGGGAAGCCTGTGCTGCAGTTCATGGGGTCACAAAGAGTCGGATATTACTAAACAACAGCAACATAGCCATAGGATGGAGACGGATAGTTATTCTCTAAAAGCATTAAATGTTATGCTCCATTGACAGACTCAGAAATAGAATAACTGAGGATGAGTTATCAGTGATTGAATTCTGCTCCCTACTCCAACCCCTTTTCATCGCTGTATGTATACAAAGTATAAGTTTCTATTTTAGTATCTTTTTGTTACCAAATTATCAGCTAAGGAGTTTCAAAATCAAAATTGCACAATAACCAAGATAAATGATTCTGTATATATATTCTGAGACTTAAAGTCCATTTGATATTTCCCACTGAACTTTCAAACGAGAGAATAAGGAAGTGTCATAAGGTAAGTACACCAAGAGGTGTGGAATTCTGGTCTCTGTATGAACCTTTTTCTGTGTGACATGACCTTCAAAAAAAAAAAAAAAGATAAACCAGCCATTGTGTGAAGGCACACTGCGTATGCCCCTCTTCCTTTGGCTGTCTTCCCACTAGGCAGTGAGACTCTTGAGGTCCAGGACTGTTTCTCAGACATCCATGGAGCTTGGGGACCTGACATAATTCCCTGAACACAGTAAGCACACAATATGTGCATGTGTCTTCCTTACTTCTCAGGCACAGGTCTATATCCAGCTGTCCCCCAGACACGGTCTACACCCTTTCCACGCTGCGTTTACCTAGCTTGATGTAAAACACGGTGAAGGGAGCAGCTAACTTCCCCGTGGAGGCCCCATGCGTTGGGATGTTCTACAATCTAAAGTCTAAAAACATCTTCCCAAAGTTTAACACAGAAACCTTCGTACAGGTTTTGACTCATCACAGACCTTGGCCACCAGAATCGCTGATACCAAGCAATGCCAAGGGCCAATTTTTAGACAAGTAATTCTTGTTTGCTCTTTATTAAAGTGTTTCATTAAATTAGGAATTTTTACTCTTGCATCCAACGGACCATATATTTTCTCCTGACCATATGCCAAAAACATGACATTTAAGCAACTAAGCAACAACATAGTCATGAATATGTTTCTAGCCGTTAAATGAACTTTATTGAGTGACTTAACACTTCTTCCAATAATATTCTTATTTTTGAAAGCATTTCTGTTATCTTTATTTCCCAGACGAGGGTATTATGGAAAGAATAATAATACAGGGCCCATTCTTTAGCTGCTCCAAGCTTAATTTAGTGAAAAACTGTATGGGGGAGAGCAGGAAAGGAAGTGATGTCCTCTGGTTAGACAAAAGTGCCCCTTGGAAATGACTCTTTCTACTTCTGTTCTTGTCAAAATATACCTTTGGTAGTGAGTTTTGTGCCCCCACCCCACTCTGGAATCTAAATATTGTAATCACATATTGTTTTTCCCAGTGAGGAAAGATCTGGTAAAAATGAAAATAAGATAATCTGATTCTGTCCATCACAATGAACTTTAGAGGTATTTCATTAAGTACAGGTGAAAATTTGCATTGATCTTTTCATTCTAGTCCTTGTGAATCAATCAACTGTTATAGGCACCAAACTTTGTAACATTAAGGATGTTTCAACTCTTTTGAAAATTGAATTACTAGAGGAAAGTTGTCATCTTTCAGTATCTTTAAAAAGTAAGGTTAAAAATAAGTGAGGTTGGATTTAGACAGTTCCAAAAAGTGATCAGGATAAGATTCCCTGGGTTATAGTTTCATCTTCTAAGACGATTAACTCTGAAGGCCCAGTGGAATTTGGATTACATATTAGGAATCCTTTATCCAAAAATCAGTCACATTAACAAAACTGACATTTACAAAAAGTCTCAGCAAATGGAAAATTTGTTCCACAAAAGAAACACAAAGGCTTACCTACTAATGGTTAAGATGCTATCAAATTACCTAGCCCTTAAGGGAAAATGTTCTAGCTTTCTTAGAGGTTTCTTTTTTATTAACATCATGCTCAGTTCAGTTCAGTCACTCAGTCGTGTCTGACTCTTTGCCGACCCCATGAAGCGCAGCACGCCAGGCCTCCCTGTTTATTACCATCTCTCGGAGTTCACTGAAACTCACATCCATCGAGTCCAACATGCCATCCAGCCATCTCATCCTCTGTCGTCCCCTTCTCCTCCTGCCCCCAACCCCTCCCAGCATCAGAGTCTTTTCCAATGAGTCAACTCTTTGCATGAGGTGGCCAAAGTACTGGAGATTCAGCTTTAGCATCATTCCTTCCAAAGAAATCCCAGGGTTGATCTCCTTCAGAATGGACTGGTTGGATCTCCTTGCAGTCCAAGGGATTCTCAAGAGTCTTCTCCAACACCACAGTTCAAAATCATCAATTCTTCGGCACTCAGCCTTCTTCACAGTCCAACTCTCACATCCATACATAACCACAGGAAAAACCATAGCCTTGACTAGACGGACCTTAGCAAAGTAATGTCTCTGCTTTTGAATATACTATCTAGGTTGGTCATAAGCTAGAAGATATTTTCCCCAAAAGATAACGTTAGAAAGAGCTTTAAAAATACCGTAAAGAAGTTTATTCGAGTCTTTTCCCCTCCAATGTTTCTTTTGCTTTTTTAGATTCAGTTCCTATCCACGTCCAAAAAGTCGATAATCACACATTATTTGGAGAAGGCAATGGCACCCCACTCCAGTACTCTTGCCTGGAAAATCCCATGGATGGAGGAGCCTGGTGGGCTGCAGTCCATGGGGTCGCTAAGAGTCAGGCATGACTGAGCGACTTCACTTTCACTTTTCACTTTGATGCACTGCAGAAGGAAATGGCAACCCACTCCAGTGTTCTTGCCTGGAGAATCCCAGGGCTGGGGAGCCTGGTGGGCTGCCGTCTGTGGGGTCGCAGAGTCGGACACGACTGAAGTGACTTAGCGGCAGCAGTAGTCACATTATTTTTCTTAGTGCATTTTTCAGCAAAGCTTTCTCACTGAGACACCTGTTCACACTGTGGTCATCATAGTACGTCTAAAGTTGCATTTAAAAATTTTCTTTGGATTTCTGCTTATTGCTTACAAGAAGAAATTCTGAACAGAAGATAATAAATTGTATTACATAGTTACCTAAAAGGCTAAAGCATTCCCCAAATAGTTTCAAACGTTGACTAATTTGAGCAATCCAATTTGTTTCTCCCCATACCTCATCCTTTATATCACAGGAAAGGCATACTTTACATAAGGATATTTACAGAGAAAAATCTGTTATTTGGAAAGAAATCTTTAAAAATATAATATGCTTCAGTCTGCTTTCAGCTTTTATTGTATGGTTAAAAAAAGAAAAATAACTTTGGCAATAGCTTGTCAAAAAAATTCACCCAATTCTTCTTGCTATTTTAGGGTAGCAAAAATGGTTTACTAAATGGTGTTTTTCACCTAAATGATCACTTAAAAATAGCTTCTTTCACATTTTCAACTCGATACTCTGTCCACTTATGTTAAGTGAAGTCACTCAGTTGTGTCTAACTCTTTGTGGCCCCATGGACTGTAGCCTACCAGGCTCCTCTGTCCATGGGATTCTCCAGGCAAGAATACTAGAGCAGGTTGCCATTTCCTTCTCCAGGGGATCTTCCCGACCCAGGGCTTGAACCTAGGTTTCCTGCATTGCAGGCAGATGCTTTACACTCTAAGCCACCAGGGAATCACCTCAAAGATACAAAATGTTGCTAACTTATACTGCTGCTGCTGCTAAGTCACTTCAGTCATGTCCAACTCTGTGCAACCTCATAGACAGCAGCCCACCAGGCTCCCCCGTCCCTGGGATTCTCCAGGCAAGAACACTGGAGTGGGTTGCCATTCCCTTCTCCAGTGCATGCAAGTGAAAAGGGAAAATGAAGTCGCTCAGTCGTGTCTGACTCTTAGTGACCCCATGGACTGCAGCCTGCCAGGCTCCTCCATCCATGGGATTTTCCAGGCAAGAGTACTGGAGTGGGGTGCCATCGCCTTCTCCAGCGTATACTGACTTCAAAGAAACGGTGAAAGTTCAATTCTATGCATCCGAACTATATGACTGTAATTCTAATTAATAAAATTAACTCCACGAAAGACCTTTCAATGAGAACTTTTAAGTTACCAGTTTCCCCACACCATACTGAAAACACGTGAGGGTAGTGCAGAGAAATATTATCATTCCCTGGGATAAAAAGTTGGTATAAGAAAGCTAAAAATGTCCCTTGGAGGCAAAAGATTTCCTTTCTGTTATGGGGGCTAGCTCGTGGCATATGACAGAAAGAACGGCAAAGGGCTCGATTTCCCTGCTGCCATTAAATATAACTTTTTACTTTAGCTAAAACCAATCTTATATTGAAAGTACAATTTTTGCAAACCTCTGTGGTTACTAAATATACATTATTGAATTGGACAATAAAATGTTAAAATTAACTGTACATCCATTATGATGAATCTGGAATACTTTGGGAGAAATAGTGGAATAAAAATATACAGAGTATACTGAGAAATTCAAAACAGATGTCCCCTAAAATTCAGTATATTTACATACTTGTAAATAGTATCTCTTTCCAAAACATGACATTTCTCCTTTAGGACAGTTTGTGTGTGTCCATGGGATGGCAGGAGTGGGAGAAGAAGAATAAATTTAATCCAAACTTCTACACTTGACGATAGTGCCTAAGATTGAGCTCTTATAGCTATTCCAAGAGCAACAGAATGTTTCTATTTGAAGAAACATCCGAGTGACTAAAGATTGGTGATTTGCTTTAAGTTGACTTATTTTCCTGCTTTTGCACATGTCTTGGGGAATATTTGCTCAACACTCCCCCCTTGTTTTTTTTTTTTTTTAATATATAGTTTTAAAGATGTCAGAGATTGGCACATAAAAATAAAAGCCAGGGCTGCTTTCCAATATCTTTCAGCAGGAAGATGACTGAATGTAGAGGCTACATCTGTCTTCTGACTCTATGGCTCCCTAACTTGCTTTGCAGTTCTCAGCAGAGTATCGTCAGGTTGTCCTTACAAAGCCTTGGAAACATATGCAAGGTCTTTAGGGATCTGAAGTTAAAATTCCAAACAGGATCCACCCATCTTTCCTCCCTTAGATTTAGAAGCAAACACGAAAACCAAATGATTTCCATTGCTAATTTAACAACTGCACATCAAAGCCCCAAATATAAATCAAGAAAATATTTTTCCATCTAAAATGACCCATGCTTAAAATTTTTTCTTAGTAGAATAACACAATAAAAAAAGGAAAGGATGAATGAGGGAGGGAAGAACAGAGGGAGGGATGGAGGAAGGAGAAAGGAAAGATTTCTAAATGGGCATGGTATCCTTCTACCGGCAGCATTATCTTAAAAAATAAAAAGGAAAAACAAACCAAAAAATAAAAAATAAAAAACAAAAAACCCTCTACATTATTTTATCTTTGTTTTTCTTTGTGAAATTTAAAATTATGAAAGCCTATGGTTTCATTACAGAGAATATCAATGTGGAGAGTTGATACCAACTAGAATACATATTATACTATAATTAAAAAGAGAGCACTGCACTGCTTCTTTGAATATAGCTGCTGCTGCTAAGTCGCTTCAGTCGTGTCCGACTCTCTGTGACCCCATAGACGACAGCCCACCAGGCTCCCCCGTCCCTAGGATTCTCCAGGCAAGAACACTGGAGTGGGTTGCCATTTCCTTCTCCAGTGCATGAAAGTGAAAAGTGAAAGTGAAGTCGCTCAGTCATACCCGATTCTTAGTGACCCCATGGATTGCAGCCCACCAGGTTCCTCCATCCATGGGATTTTCCAGGCAAGAGTATTGGAGTGGGGTGCCTTTGCCTTCTCCACTTCTTTGAATATAGATTATTGGCTAAAAATGAGCATAAATTAGGATCTTTCTCAGTGTAGCTAGAAACACTCACATAAACTCTGAAATGGGCTTTCCTCATGGCTCAGATGGTAAAGAATCCACCTACAAGTGTGGGAGAGTTGGGTTTGGTACCTGGATTGGGAAGACCCACTGAAGGGGGAAATGGTAGCCCACTCCTGTCTTCTTGCCTGGAGAATCTCATGGATGGAGGAGCCTGGCACAAAGAGCAGCTAACACTTTCACTTTTCACACTCTCTCATGAGATCTCTTAAGAAATAACCCTAAAATTATTGATGATTTCATGGAGTGATGCTGACAAATGATTGAAGCTTATTCTGTTTGTTTTATTATAAAGACTATTCGAAGATTACATTTCCTATCAAAATAGATGAGTCAAACTTCCAACTCTTCAGACTTTTTCTTCATGTAGTTTTATCACATCATTTCATCTCATAAAAGAGGAAATGACTGCTTAGAAAATTTAAGTAACTTTGCCTGAAATCCAATAAAACTACAGAGCCAGGAGTCAATTCCCAGTCCCAACCAGGGACCATGTCTAGTCAACATTTCCTCCTCTCAGGTGCTCCGAGAAGCTTATGAGCTCCATGTACATCTCTCCCACCTCTCCGGACGGTCATTATTGCTCAACTCCTTGCTCTATTTTTGATTCATTATACAAGTTTATTTTTTATCTTGTTTCAGCAAAAGATAGCACCTAGAGTTCCATATCTTTAATTAGAACATTATTCATCTCCCATTTGGATTGTTTTTAATCTCCTTTATTTTTTGTTTTTGAAAAATGCATTTAAGAACCTCAAGCATCGCTGTTCCTTCCCATCAAAGCTGTCACACTGTTGCCATGGGGACAGCCAACCGCTCATCTGCCCCCAGCAACCCTCGGGCCTGTCTCTCCAAAGCCACTGGCAATATATCTGATCTCAAAATGTCATCAAACATCAACCTCCATTCATTTTGCTTTTGAAGGGCAAGGAGGCTTAATGAATTTTTCTCTTTGCTATTTTTCCCTGTGAAAGGAGTGGAATGCTTTCTGTTTTGCAGTAAATAAAAAAACTTTTAATCTAACTCTTAAATCTCTGAATACTTTTTCTCCCTTATTCCTCTGCTCCCCTGCCCCCACCCTTATCTCCTTTCTTTTTCCTTCCGTTTTTTCCCCTCCTCCTCTTCCAAAAATAGCTACCTTATTTTCCACCACTAGAAAGGAAAAGGGGGAAACATAATTTGGGAACAGAACAAAGCATTACCTGCAGGATTATACGTTTGACCTTAAAATTATATTTTATCAATTTATCTTACCATATTGAATTGATATTCAAAAAGTTAAAAGCTCATGTTCTATCTGATCCATGTGAGAGATACCTAACAATACATTGGGAGAGATGTTTACCAACATTTGTTATTAATATAGATGTTTAGGCTATGGCGTAGCTACTACACAACTTCCAATATTGCTATTTATGGTTGTCCCTCTTGCCTTTTGAAGTGAAGTGAAGTGAAGTCACTCAGTCATGTCTGACTCTTTGCGACCCCATGGACTGTAGCCTATCAGGCACCATCCATGGGATTTTCCAGNATATTGCTATTTATGGTTGTCCCTCTTGCCTTTTGAAGTGAAGTGAAGTGAAGTCACTCAGTCATGTCTGACTCTTTGCGACCCCATGGACTGTAGCCTATCAGGCACCATCCATGGGATTTTCCAGGTGAGAATACTGGAGTGGGTTGCCACTTCCTTCTCGAGGGGATCTCCCCAACCCAGGGGATTGAACCCAGGTCTCCAACATTGTAGGCAAACTAATCTGTGTACTTCAGTGCATAGATCACTGGATTCTTATATTATGGAACTCTTCTAAATGTCGAGAAATGAAGGATGAGGATGAGAAGGTCCATAAAAATGAGAAAAAACACATTTTTGAAGTCTTGTCTGGCCGGCAGCAAAGCTCATTGCAATGGTCCATATACCGCTCTTGAGAGCAGCAGTCTGCAACATTTCTAGCACCAGGGAGGGGTTTCCTGGAGACAGCTTTTATAAGGCCTGGGGTGGGGGCTGGTTGGGGGCTGATTCAGGTGCGTTACACTTATTGCACTCTTTATTTCTGCTGCTATTATCAACTCCACCTCAGGCCATGAGGCACTAGATCCCAGAACCCACTGTCCTAGGGAGTCTGCGCCTCCTCAACAGCAGGAGCGCCCTCGGTCCCTGCCCTCCCCCGTGAAGTCCCGGCCCAACTGGGACCCACAACGGCCGGGAGGCTCCGTCAGCAAGATGGTGCACTGTTTTGTTCTTTTTTTAACTTTTGATCCTTGTGGATGGCATCACTGACTGGATGGACGTGGGTCTGAGTGAACTATGGGAGTTGGTGATGGACAGGGAGGCCTGGCGTGCTGCGGCCCATGGGGTCGCAAAGAGTCGGACACGACTGAGCGACTGGACTGAACTGAAGAAGACTGAGGAGTCGATTTCCCTAATACATTAAGTACTAGGTGACAAGAAAGTTGGTTTGTTTATTTTAATACATAATTCATTGAAAGCAATTTTCTTGCATCATTTTATGAAGTCAAAGGAAGATCCTTAGAANCCTAATACATTAAGTACTAGGTGACAAGAAAGTTGGTTTGTTTATTTTAATACATAATTCATTGAAAGCAATTTTCTTGCATCATTTTATGAAGTAAAAGGAAGATCCTTAGAAGAGGTTCGATAGAATACTTTTTTTTTTTAATTCTAAAGGAGCAATAACCAAATTAAAAATCGTTTTCCATTCATTTGAATTGAAGACAACTAAGGCAATGGCACCCCACTCCAGTCCTCTTGCCTGGAGAATCCCATGGATGGAGGAGCCTGGTGGGCTGCAGTCCATGGGGTCGCGAAGAGTCAGGTGCGACTGAGTGACTTCCCTTTCACTTTTCACTTTGATGCACTGCAGAAGGAAATGGCAACCCACTCCAGTGTTCTTGCCTGGAGAATCCCAGGGACGGGGGAGCCTGGTGGGCTGTCATCTATGGGGTCGCAGAGTCGGACACGACTGGAGCGACGCAGCAGCAGCAGCAGCAGAGCCAGCTGCAGAGGGGCGGCTGCTGAGGCTCCACGCTGCCACAGCTGGGGCTGGCCAGGGTCCCTGAACACCGCCCCTTCACTTCAGGCTCCTGTGAGGGAGAAGGCTCAGCACTCTGCGGCTTGGCTTAGAAAGAGCAGATGTAACCTGTGCCTGATGGGTAGGGTCACTTCTTTGTTTGCTTTCTTTCTAACTGAAATAGAGTTGATTTACNCTGGGGCTGGCCAGGGTCCCTGAACACCGCCCCTTCACTTCAGGCTCCTGTGAGGGAGAAGGCTCAGCACTCTGCGGCTTGGCTTAGAAAGAGCAGATGTAACCTGTGCCTGATGGGTAGGGTCACTTCTTTGTTTGCTTTCTTTCTAACTGAAATAGAGTTGATTTACAATATTGTGTTAGTTTCAGGTTTACAGCACGGTGGCTCAGACAGAAAACATTACAGACTCCATGGAGATGAATTTGAGCACACTCTGGGAGATGGTGGAGGACAGGGAAGCCTGGCGTGCTGCTGTAGATCTCTATTCATTATATAATGCATATATATGTATATGTATTGTATATACAATATTGTATAACCATATTGTATATTGTATATACATACCAGTTCAGTTCAGTCGCTCAGTCATGTCTGACTCTGCGACCCCATGAACGGCAGCACACCAGGCCTTCCTGTCCCTCACCAACCCCTAGAGTTTACCCAAACTCATGTCAGGTGGCCAAAGTATTGGAGTTTCAGCTTCAACATCAGTCCTTCCATTGAACACCCAGGACTGATCTCCTGGCAGTCCAAGGGACTCTCAAGAATCTTCTCCAACACCACAGTTCAAAAGCATCAATTTTTCAGTGCTCAGCTTTCTTCAGAGTCCAACTCTCACATCCATACATGACTACTGGAAAAACCATGGCCTTGACTAGATGGACCTTTGCTGACAAAATAATGTCTCTGCTTTTTAATATGCTGTCTAGGTTGGTCATAACTTTCCTTCCAAGGAGCAAGTGTCTTTTAATTTCATGGCTGCAGTCACCATCTGCAGTGATTTTGGAGCCCCCAAAAATAAAGTCAGCCACTGTTTCCACTGTTTCCCCATCTATTTCCCATGAAGTGATGGGACCGGATCCCATGATCTTCGTTTTCTGAATGTTGAGCTCTAAGCCAACTTTTTCACTCTCCTCTTTCACTTTCATCAAGAGGCTCTTTAGTTCTTCTTCACTTTCTGCCATAAGGGTGGTGTCATCAGCATATCAGAGGTTATTGATACTTCTCCCGGCAATCTTGATTCCAGCTTGTGCTTCTTCCAACCCAGAGTTTCTCATGATGTACTCTGCAGAGAAGTTAAATAAGCAGGGTGACAACATATAGCCTTGATGTACTGCTTTTCTTATTTGGAACCAGTCTTTTGTTCCATGTCCAGTTCTAACTGTTGCTTCCTGACCTGCACACTGGTTTCTCAAGAGGCAGGTCAGGTGGTCTGGTGGTATTCTCATCTCTTTCAGAATTTTCCACAGTTTATTGTGATCCACACAGTCAAAGGCTTTGGTGTAGTCAACATATATGTATTATATATGTTCTTTTTCAGACTCTTTTCCACTGTAGGTTATTGCAAGATATTGGATATAGTTCTCTTCTTCTAGAGAATATTCCAAGGACCTCTTAGCTCTCTTTAGGGGTCCAGAGACAGCTTTCAGGTGTAGGGCCGAGCACCAGGATAAGTCCTCTGCCCCAGGGCAGCTTGGGGTCCCCAGCGAGGCGTTGCTCTCAAGGAGGACTCAGCACACCCACCGGGGACAGAAAGTCTGTCGCCTGGGGACAGCTGAATGTGAGAAAGAGCCCTTATCTGCAGCCCCTGGCTGTTTGCTGATGGTGTGACATAGAGTGGGAAAGCACAGCCTCACAGAAGTACAGGGGCCTGAATTGTAACACAGCGATTACGTAGGGTAGCCCCAACTCCAAGTTTTGTAGTAATGAACATGTTTTCAGGACAAAGAAGCTAAATTCATAATGTATAGCTGGCACTGTGTCCATTGCCATGCCTTTTGGGCAAAAAAAGAGAAACCTACATATTCTACCAACTCTATGTGAATTTTTTGACCAATTTCTGTAACTCTTTTTGGAATTAAATATAGCACATGCTCTTTAAACTATTTTTTTTAAGATTTTTTTTAGTGTGGATCATCTTTATTGAATTTGTTACAGTCTTGCTTCTGCTTTAGGTTTTGGATTTTCGGCTCTGTGGGATCTTAGCTTCCCAACTAGGGAGCAAACCCACACGCAGCCCTCGCACTGGAGGGTGAAGTCTTAATCACTGGACCGCCAGGGAAGGCCCCGGCACGTGCTTTTTAAACTTGGCAAATACTATCTGAGCAACACAGGGAACTATGCTTAATGTCCTGCAGTGACCTATGATGGCAAGCATGCATATACCCATATGGCTTCCCTGGCGGCTCAGCAGCAAAGCATCCACCTGGCGCACAGGGACGTGGGTTTGATGGCCTGGCGGCCTATGGCTCCATGGGGCTGCGCAAGAGTCAGACACAAGTTAGTGACTAAGCCGCGACCACCACTCACAGTCAAGTCCACATCCTCGTCAGGGTTTATCTGAGCGGTCACGCTGCCCCTACCTCACTCCTCCTAACTCCATGTGCTTCAGTCACACGGGCTTCCTGTTGTTACCGAGCCAAATACAAACGACCTCGGGGCCTTTGCACATGCAGTTTCTTCTGCCACACAGTCGGCCTTTGGCTACCCCATGGCTCATTTTTCTCACTTTATTCATGTCTTAGGTGTAAGCTTTCTGAGAGAGGTCTTCCCTCTCCACTCTTTTAAAAATTAGTCCCCAGGGGACTTCCCTGGTGGTCCAGTGGTTAAGCCTTTCCCCTCTAATGCAGGAAACATGGGTTTGATCCCTGGTCACGGAACTAAGTTCCTACACGCCTCACTGCCCAAAATCCAAAATATAAAACAGAAGTAATATTGTAACAAATTTAATAAAGACTAAAAAATGGTCCATATTAAAAAAAAAACTTAACAGAATAATTGGTGCCCGAGTTTGCAGGACTAGTCAGGAGCTGAGCTGTGACTCAGTCTACGTCAGTCTGAAGCTTAACAGGCTCAGCAAACTGCAGTCCACGGGTGAAGTCTAGTGCAGTGTTTGCTTTTATAAATAAAGTTTTATCAGAATACACACATACAAAAAATAAAATAGTACCATGGTTGCTTTCTCTAACAACTTACTCTATTTTGCTTAATTGCAAATATCACCATAGGACATTATATTAGATATGAATGTACTCATTTAATAAGTAGATCATGAACCCCTGATAGATACCAGCTGCATTCTAGAGCCTTGGGATAGAGTAGAGAATAAAACAGACAAACGTCCCTTCCCTCTTGGAGTTTATCCTTTAGTGAGGAAGCTGCAACATAAACAAGACAAAGAAGTAATAATACCAAGGGTCAAAGATTTTTTTTTTAAAAAATAGGGCAGAAAAAACAATACAGGTTGTGACAATGGTCGACCTGAAATTTAAAGTAGGAAGCCAGTAAAGGTGACTTTTCAATAAGAATCTTAATGCTGGGAAGGGTCTAAGCTTTTGCCCCTCTATAGACAGAAAGCTCCAGGAAGAAGGCACAGCCTCATTATGGGTGAAGGAAGGGAGAGCCTTTTTTTTTTATAAATCAGTTTATCAGTCTATGGGGTTGCAAAGAGTTGGACACGACTGAGCGACTGAACTGAACTGAACTGAGTTTATCAGCTGATTGTCTGTCCCCTAGCGCTAGAATGAATGGTCAGGAGAGCGGGACTTTTATCTGCCTGGTTCACTGGTAAATCCTCAGAGTCTAGAACCGAGAGCTCCCACTAAGCATGTCTGAATGAATTAAACATGCTTATGCACAGTTTCTTGCCTGGAGAATCCTACGGACAGGGGAGCCTGTTGGGCTGCCGTCTATGGGGTCGCACAGAGTCGGACACGGCTGAAGCGACTTAGCAGCAACTTAGCAGCGTGCACAGTTTACAAATGAAGACGCTGAGACACAGCAGCTTAGGAACTGCCCAAAGGACCCAGGTGCACACAGGTGGTGAATGCACACATTGACGACAGTGAAAATCTCAGCTGCGGCCCGCGTTCTCACCCTGTGGCCCGCGTTCTCACCCTGTGGCCCGCGTTTTCACCGCTGCTCTCCTCTGCTTGTCTAGGAGCCACCAGTACTCTCTGAAGGTAAGAACACAAAGTTCGCAGACTGCAGACTGAACTGGGAATCAGGAAAGGGGATGAAAAGAAGGAAAGAAAGGAACTCTCCTGGATTATCTGTTTTAGTCCCAATTTTAGATTCAGAAAGTCTAATACACATTCCCAAAGTTTTATTCGAAGATTATCTGAATTGAAGGCTGATGAGATCATCGCGTGGCAAGGAATGAGTGGCTGGTCTTGGCTATTTTATACCACTGTGATTTGGGGCGATATCTCTCTCCATGACTCAGTTTATTTTGCTGCAAATAGAAAAGATTGGGCTGGATAATCCTGACATCCCTTCCCACTTTAATGGTCTCTTTTCTCTAAACATTAAGTCCCTGACAATAGGCTTGAAGGTTTTGAACAACTCTTGTCCATTAAAGAGGTAAACAATCCAATTTAAAAATGGGCAGAACAACTGAATAGCTAGCTATTTTTCCAAAGAGGAAATGCTAATGGCTAACAGGCCCATGAAAAAGATGTTCAGCTTCACCGCTCATCCAGGAAATGCTGAAAACACAGTGAGATATCATATCATACCTATCAGAACAACTATCATCAAAATAACACAAATAACAAATCTGGGCAAAGACGTGGAGAAAAGGGAGCACTAACACACTGTTTGTGGGAAGGTACACTTGTGTTGCCACTATGGACAAGAGTATGAAGTTTCTCAAGGAACTACCACGCAACCCAGCTATGTTCCCGGGTGAGTACCCCCAGAACCCCACTAATTTATAAAGACATATGAGCTCCAGCGTTCTTAGAAGCATTATTTACAATAGCCAAGACAGGAGAACAATCTAAGTGTCCATCAACAGAGGAATGGATAAAAAAGATGTAGCGCACATATACGCCATAAACGAGAGTAAAGTTTTGTCATTTGCAGCAACATGGATGAGAGCATGGTGGATGAGCACCGTGGATGGAGAGCTAACTGCTAAGCGAAGTAAGTCAGACAGAGAAAGAGAAGCCGTATGTGATACAATTTATATGTGGAATCTAAAAAATTTTAAAAAATCTGAATAAAAAAAGACAAGCAGACTCACAAATGCAGAGAACAAACGAGGGGTTACCAGTGGGGAAGGGGAGAGGGACAACACAGGGGGTAGGGGATTTTACGAGCTATTGGGTATAAAATATGCTTCAAGTATATATTGTAGAATATGAGGCATGTAACCACTATTTTTATAATGAATATAAATGGACTAGAACCTTTGAAAGTTTGGAATCACTGTATTGTACACCTGTAAGCTATCTAATATTGTACACCAACTACATTTCATATAAAAATAAATAAAATAAAAATGAATATGTAAAGAGATGAGTAGAGTTTATCCATGAAAAGAAATGGACAGAGGAGTTCCGAGGAGAAAGGCACTTTCAGTAAGTCCCAGTTTTCCTTTTTCGTTTTACATTGGCGTGCAGTCGATAATAACGTGTTAATTCCAGGCGTGCGGCACAGTGATCCAGCTCTGCTCATGCCTGTATCTACTCTTTTTTCAAATTCTTCTCCCACTTAGCTTTGCACATGTCAATTCGGGCTTCCCAGGTGGCTCAGTGGTGAAAGAATTCACCTACAGTGCAGGAGATGGGGGTTTGATCCCTGAGTTGGGAAGATCCCCTGGAGAAGGGCTTGGCAACCCACTCTGGTATTCTTGCCTGGGAAATTCCCTGAACCGAAGAACTTGGGATGCTACAGTCCATGGGGTTGCAAAAAAGTTGGACGCAACTTAGTGACTGAACACCAACATGTCAATCCCAGACTCCCAGTCCATCCCTCCCCTCACCCCCTGCCCCCGAGAGAGGCAACAGGCATAGCAATTTATCTGTTAGAGAAATGGTGCTCAAGTATCAGACCAATAGGACTGGGATAAATGGTGAGAAAGAGAGGCAAAGTGGATGTTTGAAGATGCTAAGTTTCTGAGCTCAGAAGACAGCTTTCTACAGCCTGGTAGGAAGTTTGGACCCTATCTGATAAGTAGCAGAATGTATGGACACTTTCTACAAAAAACCCACAGAGTTGTCCTATGGATTTCAAGTTAGAAACAGCTCCAGCAACAATTGGTTTCTTGTCCTCAGATGCTTTCTTTAAGACAAGGTGAGAAAGAGACAGAGCTTTAAAGATTGATTAGAAGAATTATATGGATGCTAAAAAGCAACCTTAGGAGAGCTTCTTTCTCCCTCCCACTTCACGTCCTGTGCCAGAACCTTGCAGACCGGGAGGTATGTGGCCCACGCTTGCGGGCAGCTCATCCGCAGGCGGAAGATAGTGTTAGCAGACTCAGACTCTTATTCTCCAAGTCACTGGATAGTATATAGAGTCTAAGACTGAAGAGAGCAATTTCAACATGAAATTCTAGGATGTTCAAATTCTAGAAAGATAAAGCTACTTGTTAAAGAAGAATTGCACATGTGTGTGGAATCTAAAGTGCGACACACAGACTTCCCTGGTGGTCCAGTGCTTTTGGACCAGGGGTTGTGAGTTCAGTCCCTGAGGAGCTGGGATCCCACATGCCTCAGGGCCAAGAAATCAAAACACAAAAAGCCCATAAAACCCGATATTTGTACCAAATTCAATCAAGATTTTAAAAATGGGCCACATTAAAAAAAAATCTTAAAGGAATAAGATAAATAAAATACAACACAGAAGAACCTGTCTATGAAACAGAATCAGACTCTGACTTAGGGAACAGACCCGTTGCTAAGGCAGAGGGGGTGTGGGGGAAGGATGGGCTCGGAGTTTGGGGCTGGCAGAGGCAATAGCTATTACATACGGAACGGATGGGCAACAAGGACCTCCTGTACAGCACAGAGAACTATATGCAGTGTCCTGGGATAAACCATAATGAAAATAAAATAAAATAGAATGTGTGTACTTGTATAACTGAATCACTTTGCTGTACAGCAGAAATTAACGCAACACTGAAATCAACTAAACTTTAATTTAAAAAATGTTTTTAAAAAAGAGTTGCAGAGTTCTTTGAGCGGTTGGTTCAGTGGTGAAGAAGTTAAGGAACAGTAAAAGCTGCCTACTGAGTGCCCTTCCCCACCCCATCCCCCAACACCTCTTATTTTCCCCTGCCTGCCTCCCCCC
>SJYB01003774.1:337439-349602 GCA_006408585.1 Antidorcas marsupialis
CCTGCCTGCCTCCCCCCTCCTCCCCCTCATTCCTTGTCAGGCTTTGCAGCAGCCATCTGTGTGAAAAGCTCAGAAAGCTTCTTTACAGTCCGAGATGTGCCAGTTTTTACACAGTATTACATTTCTTGAAGACTTATACATCGGGTCACCCATGTGTGCCCTTCATTTTTAACTGGAGATTGTGTTCACCCCTGCAGACTTGTGTATAATTCATGCAGTCTGTAACACAATACTTCTACAATACAATTAAAAAATTAAAGTATAGTTTCTAGTAATAGCTTGTAAAATGCACTAAGAAAATTGAGTAGATATTCATTTAAGAACAGATAAGTCAAAAAGAAAAAAAAGGCTCCGAGTTTGGACCATATTTGAAATAGACCATTTTTATTACTTAATAATTCATACTGCAGAAACCACTGTGAATTCCTACTTTCGAATCTAAATACTTAACTCATACGAAAACCATACATTTGACTTAGGCCAAACTGAGTTGCCCGTGTAAAGCAGAATGGAGAGTAGCGTGGGAACCTGTAAAACAGAGAGCCAGTGGGCATTTGCTTCTCGACACAGGGAACTCGTCCGAGGCCTCTGTGACTGCCTAGAGGGGTGGGACACGGTGGGAGGCTCAAGGGGGAGGGGGCATATGGACACCTACGGCTGATTCATTTCAGTGTATGGTAGAAACCAACACATCGTGAAGCAACCATCTTTTGATTAACGGTAAACAAATTTGAAACATAACTTTAAAATCCTAAATAAAAAAAAAAAAAGAATGACAAGATTCTGGAAACGACTGCAACATCTACCAGTACGTTGACTTTAGAAAAATCAAATTTGTTGTATTAGTTACTGCTTCAAAGAGGCAAAGCGATTATTGCGTTGGTGGTTTTGATGTGTGTGTGTGTCACACATACCAACATTTAGGTAATAGACATGTCTATATATTTTAAAAATAGTACCATTGCCTTGTTATAAGTAGTGAACTATTTTCAGAAGTTAATTAATTCTGCATATAAGCTGTATCTTCCCCTTCCCATTAGATCCTCTTATTTCCTGTTATTTCTCATATTTTAAAAGTTTTTTTTGGCCTCACTGTCCACTGGATCTTAGTTCCCTGATCAGGGATCGAACCCAGGCCCTCTGCAGTGGAAGTGCCAAGTCCTAACCACGGACCCCCAGGCGAGTCCCTATATCCCCTTATTTCCTCAGCAACGACACTCACGCTGCTGCCGGGCTCTGCTCAGTCAGGCGACCCCAGGGGCCCCACCAGGCTCCTCTGCCCACGGGAGTTCCCAGGCAGGAACACTGGAGCGGGCTGCCACTCCTTCTCCAGGATCTTCCTGGCCCAGGGATCGAGCCCATGTCTCTGGGGTCTCCGGCACTGGCAGGTGGATTTTGTTTTTTAACTGCTGTGCCGCCCGGGGAAGCCCAGTGACACTCGAACTCCCTTACTCTCCCCTATTCTTCTTCCCTCTGCCTTCATGACTATCATTCATATATTTTTTAAATTAAAGCCTTCTTTTTCTCACCTGCCCTCATATATTTTTTAGAATATATGCCTTACCTTCAAACTGATGAAAGTCTTTAAGAACATCTCGGGTCTTACTTTGTGTATCTTTGAACAATGAATATTTGGAAATGTCTGGAAGAGCATTGTTATAAAGGAAGAGCCACTTCACAAACTTGAAAACAGGCTCTGGAGAAATATCTTCTAAGAATCAGAATGTACCCTTTTCAAACATAAATGGTTATATCAGCAGTAAATGGCAGATGTTTTTCAGCAAAGTGGATATCTGAGAAATAACTATTTCAACTTTGTAAGGGAAAAAAAAATCTATGGGATTAATTAATCCATTGCTGCAAAAACAAATTTTATTAATTTAAAAAGGGAAAGTGAAGAAAAATAACCAATCTTCCTTGGAAATGAAATTATGTTATCCTAATATATCAGGATGCTTAGATTTTTAAACTGTGTACATATTAAAATGTTAGGTATATTTCTATTTTTCTCTAGTGAGTTCTATTTTGCATGCATCTGAAAATATTTTGTTAATATCATCACCTTTATTTTACCAATAAAATATTTTTCACTTCCTTTATTTTAGGTTTATGCAATGATTAAGCTCTGTTCTGTATTATGCTAACAAAATTAAAATGAGTGAGTGAAATCAGTTGCACAAAAGCAAGTTTACTTAATAATTCATACTCCGGGAAAGAGGGACCATATGAGTGTGGATGGGAGTCTGTTGGAGCACAGGCTTTACAGGGGGATTAGAATAGAGGGGTCTCCCAAATATACTGTCTACAAGGGACCCCATTCAGTCCAACAGACACATACAGACAGAAAGTGAGGCATTACGTGCAAAAGGAAATCAAAAGAAAGCTAGAGTAATAATAATCATATCAGACAAAACAGACTTTAAAATAAAGACCATGATAAACGTCAGGGGAGAACACTACATAATGATCAAGGGATCAACCCAAGAAGAGGATACGATAGTTGTAAACTTTTATGCACCCAGCATAGGAGCGCCTCAGCCCACGAGGCCAATGCTAACAGCCACGGAAGGGGAAATCGAGAGTTAACACAGTAATAGCAGGCTGTTTAGCGCCCCACTTACACTAATGGACAGATCATCCAGACAGAAAATTAATAAGGAAACACAAGAACCTTAAATGACACATTAGACTAGATGAACTTAATTGATATTTAGAGGACATTCCATTTGAAAGTATTCAGGCCTCTCTAGGTGGAAATGAATTCCCACAGCAGGCGAGGTGATAATAAATACACTTGTAATAAGAGGATATGATTTTCCATTTTTTTTTAGCATGAACCTAGGAAGGTATGGATTTTTTCAAAGAGCCTCGTTTTTTAAGCTATGTATTTCAGCATTTAATATACTTTTCTCTCCTTTCTTTCTGGAAAGACATTACACTAAAAGGGGCAAAGATATTTTGCTGAAGTGACTAGAGGGTGAAAGTTTTAGAAATAAAAGTTTAATTAATCACATTTGTACCTGTTCATCTGCATATGAGTGCCAGGAATTAGTAGCTCAGTTCTTTGACATAAACTGGGTTAATCCAAAGTATAATCAGCAGGTACCTTTAGGGGATTTCCCCCTGTGTGTTGATGCATGTGTGACATTTTTTTTGCACTAAAATTTTCGAAGTTGGCTAAATTACAAGTATGTCTAGTGCTAAGCACTGCATTTTTCTGTGGATAGATGATTAGCATGCTGGAATCCACTAAGAAGCCCTATTATTGGGGGCTACTTATAAAGATCAACGGAGGTGGCACCCCCTCGGGGATTCGGATCTAAAGCACCCGTGCAATCTTACCGTATCGGGTCAGGACTAGCAGGAGCTGTGTCTAAGCTTAAAAATATCTTTAATACTACAAAAGCATGTGTGTGCTCTAAGCTCATACTTAAAGAAACCTTCTGCAATAAGTTGTCCTAAGTGTAAAGAGATTAAGGTCCAGGTGATGGAGATGTGAGTTCAAACTCAACAAATCTAAACTACGAGACTTGTCCTCTTGATAAAACAAACCATAGTACAGGGCAAGCTTCATAATTCACTTCTTTGTGAAAATATACATTAGATGTAGAGAGTTCAGACTTGATCTTTCAGGGAAATGCACAGTACATTAACTTCAACGAAAACCAATGACATCCACGGGCTGCGTAGGTTCAAAAGGACCCAGAAGACATGAGTTTTTGCTCTAGTGTCTATCGGCTATGAAATCTTAATCAAATGATTTAACGTCTCAAAGCTCTATTCCACCAGAGAAAATGGATGGCTGCCAACTCCCCAGTAGAGCTCAGGGTGTTTGGGTGAGGGTTTTGTTAGCTGAGGGAGGGCAGGATCCATCACAGTTAAAAGGACTTTGGTACCAGGGAGACCAGAGTTTGATTTTTGACTTGGCTGATTTTTTTAAAAACAACTTTTTATTTTATATTTGAGTATATTACTGAGCGCCCTGAACTGAACTGGCAGCCAGTTAACAGTGTTGTGATGTTTTCAGGTGCAAGGCGAAGCAACNTTGATTTTTGACTTGGCTGATTTTTTTAAAAACAACTTTTTATTTTATATTTGAGTATATTACTGAGCGCCCTGAACTGAACTGGCAGCCAGTTAACAGTGTTGTGATGTTTTCAGGTGCAAGGCGAAGCAACTCAGCCACACATACGTACATATCCATCCCCCAAACTCCCCTCCCACCCAGGATGCCACGTAACACTATCCCTGCTCTCTTTGCTACTTTTTAACTGAAGGACCTTGAACACGTAACTTCTCAAAATTTCAGTTTCATCTTCTGTAAAACAAGTATGAAAGGTGGAGCTGGACTGACTGGTTATCTGTCTGTCTACCTGTGTGTGTGTCTGTGCTCAGCTGCTCGGCCATGTCCGACTCTGTGTGACCCCGTGGACGGTAGCTCACCAGGAGCCTCTGTCTATGGAGTTTTCCAGGCAAGAATACTGGATTGGGTGTCCATTCCCTTCTTCTGGACATCTTCCCAACCCAGGGATTCAACCCATGTCCCTCGTGTCTCTTGCCTTAGTAATCAGATTCTGTACCACCTGCACCACCTGGGAAGCCCATCTATCTTCCCACTACTGATTTCTTTATCAAGCAATCATCACATTGTGAGTTCTGGTAAATATTAATAAGGTAAAATGTTGTGAAGATTAGTATTCCACACAAGGGTACCCTATTATTAATAGAAGTAGTTTGAGAAAGATTGCCTTTTTTTTTTTTTTAAATGAGCCCTTCAAAGTANTGGACGGTAGCTCACCAGGAGCCTCTGTCTATGGAGTTTTCCAGGCAAGAATACTGGATTGGGTGTCCATTCCCTTCTTCTGGACATCTTCCCAACCCAGGGATTCAACCCATGTCCCTCGCGTCTCCCGCCTTAGTAATCAGATTCTGTACCACCTGCACCACCTGGGAAGCCCATCTATCTTCCCACTACTGATTTCTTTATCACGCAATCATCACATTGTGAGTTCTGGTAAATATTAATAAGGTAAAATGTTGTGAAGATTAGTATTCCACACAAGGGTACCCTATTATTAATAGAAGTAGTTTGAGAAAGATTGCCTTTTTTTTTTTTAAATGAGCCCTTCAAAGTATCAGCTTTACACCTACAGTTAAAATACTGAAGCAATTTCATAATATTGGAGTATAGCAACTTGGATATTATATCAATGTCTAATTTTTATTCCTAGAAGAAATGAATACATTCAAATAACAGAAAAATATTGTAAAATTAAAACGTATAAAAGCTGATTTCCTCTATCCTTTCTTCCATCTAAAGATGTATCCTTAGAGTTTTCATTTAACACCTAGAGGAGTAGTTGCTGAAGATACTGATTCACAGGAGTTCTTAAAAATCTTCCCACCTAAAGAAAACTGAAAGCAAGACTCAAGTAGATGCTGTATATACTCATATACAAAGCAGCATCCCTGACAAGAATCAAATGGTGGACACAGTCTGCTGTCCATCAGCAGATTAACAAAATGTGGTTCTGTACACACAATGAAACACTATTCGGGTTGAAAGACAGGGAAAGTCCTGCCACATCATGAGTGAACCTTGGAGACGCTATTCTAAGGGAAACGCACCGGTCACAAAAGGACACACACCTCAGTTCCACTGAAGTGCTCTGCTGTGTGCATGCCAGGTCACTTCAGTCGTGTCTGACTCTTTGCAACCCATGGACTGTAGCCCACCAGGCTCCTCTGTCCATAGGATTCTCCAGGCAGGAATCTTGGAGTGGGTTGCCATTTCCTTCTCCAAAGGATCTTCCTGACCCAGGGATCAAGCCTGCGTCTCTTGGGTCTCCTGCATTGGCAGGCAGATTCTTTATCACTGAGCCACCTGGAAAATTTACAGAGACAGAAAGTAGAAGGGTGGCTGCCAGCCACGGGGATGGGGGACAGGAGGGGAGAGGGAGCTTTTGTTTAATGAGTATAGAGTTTCAGTTTAGGAAGATGAAGAAGTTTTCTGAAAATGGAAGGTAGGGATAATTGCACAACAATGTGAATGTATTTGAAGCCACTGAACTATACACTTAAAAATGTTCAATTCCATTTATGTGCATTTTACACCAGAAAACATCTTGCTAGCTAATAATTTTCTGGATGTTTTTCTGCCTCCTTATATCTGAAACTATAATTGCAATCTTCAGTTTTTGGTGTGAACATTCAATATCTCTAAAAAATAATTTGAATGGCTTGAACAGGGCATGGATGAGCCCTCTAATTTCAATCAGTCTTTCCTAAGTTTAAAATAAATACATTTAATCCACATTAAGATAACCAAAAGGGTTTCTGGCTTTGCTTCCTCTTCTAGCTAATGGATTTGGATAAAATGATTAATTGATTGTTTCCGCAAACCAGGAATTACACAGAACCACCCAAATAGTTACTTATCAATGGAACTGATGCATAGCTACAAATACTACTTGTACAAATACTGCAAGTATCAGAGACTTTGGGGTCTTTTAAAGAAAGCACTATCTAGCCCCAAATAACATTCTTTGTATAAGGGCTTTAAGTTTTAATTTTCATATATGCATCCTCAATCCATGCACAAACCTTAAGACGCAGAAAGTCCTATTCTAGTACATACCTTAGAGCTTTGCTTGCCCATGTGTACTAAAAGACGTATACAAGGATATTTACAGCCACAGCATACATAACTGCCAAGGAAATAACAGCTCAAAGTCAAAGAAGTTGACATGTTCCTGCTTATACTTATACTTCTGTAAATGGAACATCTCATTTTTGTATCTGCAGGAATATTCTAAGTGCTGATTTTATTGTTGTCAGTACATAAACATTCTATTAAATACACATTCAAATTAAAGCTTGTCTCTCCGGTGACATTTGAAACACAGTATCTAGACTGTGTGCTACAAAAGAGTTCAGACCACGGCCCCTTCCAGTTATAGGTGGTGTGTGTTAGCTGCTCTGCTGTGTCCGACTCTTTGCCACCCCATGGACTATACCAGGCTCCTTTGCCCATAGCATTCTCCAGGCAAGAATATTGAAATGGGTTGCAATTCCATTCTCCAGGGGAATCTTACTGACTCAGGGATCAAGCCCAGGCCTCCTGCATTGCAGGCAGATTCTTTATTGAGCCACCAGGGAAGCCCGCTGTCCACTGCTACATGTTATAGTCACTCTCTTATTTATCAGTTTAAATGGATACAAAGCATGTTGCTTTAAGAAAAAAAAAATTTAGCTATAGTTCATTAATGAATACACATTCTTGATTTTCATTTAATAAGTGTATATAGTATATTCTACACAAGAAATTTTATAACCCTAAAAACAAAAATGTGAAAAGGGATATTGCAGATAAAAAGGAAGAAGAAATTAGATAAATTAATTAAATTATAATAATGTAAACCAAAGTATGCTTCTTGTCCTGCTTGATTAGGTCAACGCATAAAACCACTTTGAAAGACAATTTGCCCAACTTTTCTAGTAAAGGAGAAAAATGAGGACAAGTACAGTATGGAAGGGTTTTTAAATAAGACGTACTGACAGATTATAATATGGTGTCTCATCAGATGACGTGGTGTTTTGACTGCATGGCTACAGAAGGGCTATAATTTAAATGCCATTAAAGACACATAAGCTCTAGCATGGAGACAGGAATGCTGTAAAATTTTTTGGTCTGCAGTCACAATGCAGATAAAATTGTTCCTTTGATCTTGCAGTGCCAAAGTCTGTTGTCCAGAAGGGAAATGTCTTTGTGTTTCTGTCTTAAGCTAAGACAGATTTCACTTTCCATCTAAGTCGTTTTGTTAACGCCACACGAAAAAATGAAGTGTATTTTACCAGCAGAGCTTAGTCTTCTTCCATGGTTATTTTAGGGTACTGCATGATTATGTGCTATTCGAAAAAATGCACCCAGAATACCCTCATCTGGATCTGAAGTGACAAAAGTCTAACCTCAAATGTCTTTGCAGGGGCAGCTCAGTAGCATTTGTGTCTGAGGAACTAAGAACACTGTAATTTTCTTCTTTTGCACACTTTTCTTCTTAAAGAAAAAGGACACATTTTGTTTATTAGACTCAGAATCACATAAACACACACATCTGACCTTTGTGAGCAATGTTAGCAGCTAATAATCTGTAATAAAATCTATGCTCTGAACATTTGCAAAGCATGGCGAACTCTTTCGTGAGCAAGTCTCTAAATTATTTAAAATCTTGTAAAATGTTAACAATTTTTTTGGCTTTAAACTGTAACTTTATATACTTCATTTTAAGGGGACTATATGGTGTGGAATATTTTTCACAATAGATTAATTATGCTTTATTCTTTGGAAAACCATGCAAGATGAGTTAAATCACTGCGATTTTCACTCACTCCTGATGGCTCATTCTATAAGACCTGTTTACAATTATATCAAAAACCTATATTGTTTTAGGACCATGGTACATTGATGATACTCCCCAGAATCTAGTAAACTTTAAGTCTTAAGCATTTATATTTTGACTCTTCTATATTAAAATATGTGGAAAAATCTTTTTTAAGAAATATATACTTAGTTGAAAATTCAGTATTTTTCAAGATTGAATCTAATATTACAAACCTAATTTGTATCCATCTCTTTCTCTTCCCATTATACTTAAGAAAGAACTAGTTCAAGTTTCTCTTCTAGGTGAAACTCCGGGAATGATTGAAAGAAGTATGTTTAGTGGCCAAAAATAACATTGCTTATCCTGTCAAATGTATGCTGTAAGGTGGGACAATATTGATGATAAACTACCAAAGTCAGGTGTGGAAAGCTTGAAAGCAAAATAGCTTCTGCATATACAGTGTTTCTTTGATTTTTTTTCTGCCTCCATACATACTATTATATCATGGCATAAGTAAATTCCAAAGTCCATTTTCTAATGAATAATTCTTTGGGAAATTAAAAGTTATTTAAAAAGTGTAAGAAAAATGTTAAAAAGCTTAATTGACACTGTTTCTGGCACAAATTCTGCTCAGAGTGAAACAACTCTAATACACTGAGCATTTTGCAAAACGTCCAGTCAACAAGCAAACAAACAAAATAAAAACCCAGACCTGTGACTGAACTCCTCCTTAAGAGCTGTTCTTCTCAGTATTTGAGAGAGCGGTTTGACTTCAGTCCAAACGGGGTGTGGGGGAGGGCTTTTGCTGCCTGTCCCAGCACGGGGGCTGGTGGGGAGGTCTCTGTAGAAAAGTCTTTCCTAGCGTGTACTGCTACCCACCTGCCATGTTATGAGTAGACTCAGGAGTGTGACCCTCTGCTGTGCCAAGCACACACATCCTCTGTGCATCTCCCCCTCAGACCTGGACCAAGGGACGAAGTCCCCACCTGCTGAATGGTGGCCCAAACCTCTCCTGTGCACGGGGAACCCCACCCCCGCCCCGTCCATAAAAAGTGCATCGCGGGCATTCTACCCGAGTCTCTGCATAACATAAATGCCGTTCGAAAATGCCATCAGTGAAAATAATTTTGGTTTTATTGATTCTGAACATAATTCATCTATCTGTGAATGTCCAGGAACAACACAAAATTGATACAGAATGCCCTATTACTCAGTGTCTGCTGATGAAAAGTGAATTCTAGTGAAGACAGTAAGAAAGGCAAGTGGCCCAGATGGCAACAAAAAACAATCATAGAGAATACATTGGATATTTTGCATCTGATTCTAAAATTTTTTAAATATTCGTATCACCATCTTTCTTAGAAGCCATAATTGTTAATGGTTACAAGTATCAGCCCCAGGCAGACTGCTGAGCAAGATTTTCTAAAGGTGTGAAGGTAAACAAGCCATTTACTCTGTAAACAAATATTGTTTCTGTGGTTATTGAAACACTCACTCTCCACTGGAGTACTGAAATCCTAGGAGAGGCACAGATCTTCTGATCCTCACAGGGAGAGGTGGATGAAATGCACAAAGCGCTTAAGCACATGTAGGAGCAAGAGCATGAGGAAAACGCAGTAAGCACAGTGCTGAATCGTTCCTCACCAGAAGGGGAATCAGAGGTCACGGTCACTAGACTAGAAGTCACAGATATTTAGAACCAACCCTTAAATTATGAGTGAGAGGATTAATTTCATCAAGTATAAAATTCCACAAGAAATAACTAAACAAAGAGAAATACTAACTTACGTTGGAGATGAAGGCCAATACAAACGCTCACTGGGAAATACTGCGATGTTTTGGAGGAAATGTAAGAAAGAGAAAAAAATACATAAAATGTGTAAACTACATGCCAATCATCCATCACCGCATTTTTGCAGAGGTCTGCTCTGAATCAGAGCAGTCTTCAATCAGGTCTGCCGCAAGCCAATTCAGTTTCAAGGAGATCCCTAGTAATAATTTTGATTAATGGGGTAATTGTAGGGTGTTACTAAAATCCATTTTATTCTCAACTTGCTGAATAAAAAGCACTAATGCTCTTACAATGGAGGTAATAATTATTTGTGGCCATGTCAGCGGTAAATTCACAGTAAATCCATCCAGTAGTTCTTCTCTTCGATTCTTTTAAAAAGATGAAAGCATTCTGAATTAACAGCATATAGACTGAATCAGTTCAAAACTTCATTTCAGATACTTCGTGAAGCCAAAAGATAGTCGTGCTTGCCCAGCAATGGATAATTTTGCACTTCCTTTGGAGATCTCTGGCAAGTCGCTAAGGATCTGAAAAGTCTCTGTTAATGGGGACATTATGTGAGGCTATCCAGCGCACAGTGACTCCCACAAGTCCTGAGCTTATATTAAATCTTTTTCTTCCAACGGTTTGGAGTGCGACTGGAGAAAGGGCGCAGAGCGAGGACCGCGGGGGGCACCGTGAGCAGGGCCTCCGCTCCCTCTTGGAAAGCACTCTGCACGCCGCTCACCGTCTGCAGTGATGGCCTTGAAGAGGAGGACAGTAGCTGACACCTGTAAGTGGTTCAGGTTGCGACAAGTTGCTCCTTTGTGTACCGTTCCAACGTGAGATTGGTACGAAAGAGTGTGCCCTCCAAGATCCAAGGTTCTTGAGCCGCCAGGAAAATCTCCAAACAGTTAGGGCTCCTTGGAACGCAAGGTTGCCTTCCTGCTGGAGGGCCGGACGCCAGCGGCTCCCGCAGCAGCGGGCCTCCAGACGCCAAGGCGGCGTGGAGAGGGAGGTAATCGCAGGAAGGAAGGGAAACAATTTTGTTATCACAGATTACCACCCGCATTGAAAACCGCGGCCAGGGCAGTCAGGTCAGTGCTTCAGAGGCACGCAGCGTGAGCGGGAGGTCCCAGTGTGCACGTGTGGAGGTTGTCCAGCTGCTGCTGTGCCAAAGGATGGGTCAGGACGACTACATGTGTGGGAGCCAAAGAGAGGGAGCCCCTCAAAGAGACAAAGAGAGGGATCCCCCCTCCAAGCTATAGGCTGCTGGGCCTTATCAGCGAAAGTAGGTCTTATAAGACCAAGAGCCGGACAACAAGGTTTAAATTTAATGTAAGTGTTCTGGAACTATGCTTGCCCATTGCATTAAGAAAAACAAAGTGTTTAGACAAAGATTAATAAATCAGCAACTCCACTGAGGGCTACCTTTGGTCATTAGTGACTGAATAGGGGAAAGTGAGTGGTGATTTCCCAGTGTTCATCCAAGAGTAGTCTCTCTCTCAGTTTCCCCTGCTGTGTTATCAATAGACCACAAATGATCAAAAGCTCTCTAGACTTCTAAAAATATTTATTGGAGTACAGTTGCTATAAAATGTTGTGTTAGTTTCAGGTGTACAGCAAAGTGAATCTGTCATAAATATATCTATATATCTATATGTGTATTTTTTAGATTCTTTTCCCGTACAGCCCCTTGCAGAGTATTGAGTAGAGTTCCCTATGCTATGCAGTAAGTCCTTATTAGACACCTGTTTTACATATTGTAGTGTGTACATGCCAATCTCAACATAAACTTTTATTTCAAAGCTAGAATTAAGATGCCATATTTCTATCTGGGAATTTTAAATGACCTTCTTTTGGCATATTCCACTGACAAAACCAGTCTATATTTATTCCCAGATTATTAAAATTAATTAAAAAGTCAGTTTAACAATTTCTTGCCTTTCTGTCTAAGGATCTCAATTACTTATATGGTGAACGTAGAAAACTTTTTAATTTTTTTTTTTTT
>SJYB01003774.1:358217-422696 GCA_006408585.1 Antidorcas marsupialis
GCATTTTTGCAGAGGTCTGCTCTGAATCAGAGCAGTCTTCAATCAGGTCTGCCGCAAGCCAATTCAGTTTCAAGGAGATCCCTAGTAATAATTTTGATTAATGGGGTAATTGTAGGGTGTTACTAAAATCCATTTTATTCTCAACTTGCTGAATAAAAAGCACTAATGCTCTTACAATGGAGGTAATAATTATTTGTGGCCATGTCAGCGGTAAATTCACAGTAAATCCATCCAGTAGTTCTTCTCTTCGATTCTTTTAAAAAGATGAAAGCATTCTGAATTAACAGCATATAGACTGAATCAGTTCAAAACTTCATTTCAGATACTTCGTGAAGCCAAAAGATAGTCGTGCTTGCCCAGCAATGGATAATTTTGCACTTCCTTTGGAGATCTCTGGCAAGTCGCTAAGGATCTGAAAAGTCTCTGTTAATGGGGACATTATGTGAGGCTATCCAGCGCACAGTGACTCCCACAAGTCCTGAGCTTATATTAAATCTTTTTCTTCCAACGGTTTGGAGTGCGACTGGAGAAAGGGCGCAGAGCGAGGACCGCGGGGGGCACCGTGAGCAGGGCCTCCGCTCCCTCTTGGAAAGCACTCTGCACGCCGCTCACCGTCTGCAGTGATGGCCTTGAAGAGGAGGACAGTAGCTGACACCTGTAAGTGGTTCAGGTTGCGACAAGTTGCTCCTTTGTGTACCGTTCCAACGTGAGATTGGTACGAAAGAGTGTGCCCTCCAAGATCCAAGGTTCTTGAGCCGCCAGGAAAATCTCCAAACAGTTAGGGCTCCTTGGAACGCGCGGTTGCCTTCCTGCTGGAGGGCCCGACGCCAGCGGCTCCCGCAGCAGCGGGCCTCCAGACGCCAAGGCGGCGTGGAGAGGGAGGTAATCGCAGGAAGGAAGGGAAACAATTTTGTTATCACAGATTACCACCCGCATTGAAAACCGCGGCCAGGGCAGTCAGGTCAGCGCTTCAGAGTCACGCAGCGTGAACGGGAGGTCCCGGTGTGCACGTGTGGAGGTTGTCCAGCTGCTGCTGTGCCAAAGGATGGGTCAGGACGACTACATGTGTGGGAGCCAAAGAGAGGGGAGCCCCTCAAAGAGACAAAGAGAGGGATCCCCCCTCAAAGCTATAGGCTGCTGGGCCTTATCAGCGAAAGTAGGTCTTGTAAGACCAAGAGCCAGACAACAAGGTTTAAATTTAATGTAAGTGTTCTGGAACTATGCTTGCCCATTGCATTAAGAAAAACAAAGTGTTTAGACAAAGATTAATAAATCAGCAACTCCACTGAGGGCTACCTTTGGTCATTAGTGACTGAATAGGGGAAAGTGAGTGGTGATTTCCCAGTGTTCATCCAAGAGTAGTCTCTCTCTCAGTTTCCCCTGCTGTGTTATCAATAGACCACAAATGATCAAAAGCTCTCTAGACTTCTAAAAATATTTATTGGAGTACAGTTGCTATAAAATGTTGTGTTAGTTTCAGGTGTACAGCAAAGTGAATCTGTCATAAATATATCTATATATCTATATGTGTATTTTTTAGATTCTTTTCCCGTACAGCCCCTTGCAGAGTATTGAGTAGAGTTCCCTATGCTATGCAGTAAGTCCTTATTAGACACCTGTTTTACATATTGTAGTGTGTACATGCCAATCTCAACATAAACTTTTATTTCAAAGCTAGAATTAAGATGCCATATTTCTATCTGGGAATTTTAAATGACCTTCTTTTGGCATATTCCACTGACAAAACCAGTCTATATTTATTCCCAGATTATTAAAATTAATTAAAAAGTCAGTTTAACAATTTCTTGCCTTTCTGTCTAAGGATCTCAATTACTTATATGGTGAACGTAGAAAACTTTTTAATTTTTTTTTTTTTACTCATGAACCATTTTTATAGTCTTTATTGAATTTGTTCAATATTGCTTCTGTTTTATGTTTTGTTTTTTGGGCTGCCAGTCATGTGAGATCTTAGGATCGAATCCACAGCCCCTGCCTTGGAAGGCGAAGTCTTAACTATTGGACTGCCAAGGAAGGCCCACAGAACATTTTTTAAAATGTTGCTTGTAAGTGAATAGAACAGTCGGTGCTTTGGTTCACACACGAACATGGCAGTGTCAAGGATGGGGTCTGCAAAGTGCTTGATTCATTCTACCAGCCATGAAGATAAAGCCCTTCTCATTTCCCCTCACGTCAAAAACTCTCTCCTACTAAAACACCCAGGTGTTCGTGGCTTCTGTGGGCAATAGCATATTACTACTGGCTTACACTGAGCTAAGAGCACTCAAATCACCTTTGCAATTCTTAAGCCAGGCCTTCCCACCTGTAGAATTTTGGAGTTAGGACAAGACTATAACCCTGTCTTGTTTAACCTGCCCTGTTGCTTCTGACTAAGACACAGCTGATGGCATGATTCCAGGAGACCCTTGAAAATATTTTTTGAATCCTGAATAATTTATTCAAAATATTATATTCCCTGGAGTTTAATAACATCTTAAAAATCATAAGATCTTACCAAATGTGGTGCATTTAAGGTACAAAACATATAAGAATAAGAGCTAATGTGTACATTGCGAGGGGAAAGAATTTGAGGGTGGACAATGATAAATTCTTTTCTGACAAGTGGAAAAGCAACAATTAAGGAAAAATATGAACAAAATACTGACCCCTAAGTGTTTGCTGGTGTAAGAAAGCAAACTTTTACACTGCAGTAGGCATTTAAAAAAGTTTCTAGCTAATTTAAATCCCTGTTTGAGAGTAGCACATCCGGTTTATTTTAAAGGTTTCCTGTCTTTCAATGGTACATGAAGACTCTTATTAAAAACACTCGCTCTCATAAGTCATTCTTTCCAGTGACAAAGATGATTTGGTCTGTTGCCAATGAGTGAACCCAAATNAAGAATTTGAGGGTGGACAATGATAAATTCTTTTCTGACAAGTGGAAAAGCAACAATTAAGGAAAAATATGAACAAAATACTGACCCCTAAGTGTTTGCTGGTGTAAGAAAGCAAACTTTTACACTGCAGTAGGCATTTAAAAAAGTTTCTAGCTAATTTAAATCCCTGTTTGAGAGTAGCACATCTGGTTTATTTTAAAGGTTTCCTGTCTTTCAATGGTACATGAAGACTCTCATTAAAAACACTCGCTCTCATAAGTCATTCTTTCCAGTGACAAAGATGATTTGGTCTATTGCCAATGAGTGAACCCAAATTCGCAGAAGGCAATGGCACCCCACTCCAGTACTCTTGCCGGGAAAATCCCATGGATGGATGAGCGAATCCCAGCCTGGAGGGTTGCTGTCTATGGGGTCGCACAGAGTCGGACACGACTGAAGCGACTTAGCAGCAGCAGCAGCAGCAGCAGCAAACCCAAAGTCATCCAACTCCTTTATTTCTTTATATTTATAGCCTTTGCCATTTCCAATAAAAAGATACCAAGTCAGACTGAGAAACTCCATCTGAGGCTGAACCCATCTGCAGGGGAGGGGTTGTCCCTGGTCCTGGCTCACCTGATAACTTGGGAGAAATGCAGGTTCTCAGTCCCTGCTGACTAACCAGAAGCCGGGCAGAAAGCACAGCAGTTTTTATTTCAACAAGCCTCTCAACTCATCTGATGCAGTGAAATTCTGAGAAACTGACCTAGGACATCTGTGGGAATCAAAATGCTGCTTCAGTCACTGAACAGCAAGCAAGAGTGACATGGTATGGAAGTAAAAGAAAAGGCCATTTCTTCTAAAGTTCAACATATTTGCTGTAAAACTGTTTTGTTACTTTTCAGAATTCCCTTGTGTTGATAATTATCTCATATCCACACCCCTCCAGGCACCTTGTTTGCATGTTATTTATCACCAGGGAGCACCTTCATTGTCATTAAAAACACGCACATACAGAAATAAACATTGTCACTGAGCTCTTAGATTCCTTCAAAAAATTTTCTTTTGAGATTCCAAGATTTTGGGTGCTGCAGAAGCACTTGCATTACAGAGCTATTCTTCCCTTGATATATACCAGTTCTGTATGCAGCGTTTCTACGACAGTATTGTGAAGAGCCAACCTAACTCGTTTTGCAGTCAGATAGGAGAAGAAATGAAACATGTTTAGACAAGTGGTTCTCTGCCAGGGACCATGTCTGCAGAGACCCATGTGGTGGGCAGGGAGCTACCCCATCTGGTGAATAGAGGCCAAGGATGCTGACAAAAACCCTGCGATGGATAGGAAATCTCCCACACCCATAATTATCTGGTTCAAAGTATCAATAGCACTTCTGTTGAGAAGTTTTGGCCTAAGGAAAAATAAAGTCAATTTCATCACACTAAATTAGTGACAGTCACTATAATTTTGAACTGTGGTGCTTGAGAAGACTCTTAAGAGTCCCTTGGACTGCAAGGAGATCAAACCAGTCAATTCTAGAAGAAATCAACCCTGGATATTCATTGGAAGGACTGATGCTGAAGCTGAAGCTCCAATACTTTGGCCACTTGATGCAAAGAGCTGACTCATCAGCAAAGACTCTAATACTGGGAAATATCGAAAGCAGAAGAGGGCAGCAGAGGATGTGATGGCTGGATGGCATCATCGACTCAATGGACATGAGTTTGAGTGAACTCTGGGAGACAGTGAAGGACAGGGAAGCCTGGGGTGCCGCAGTCCATGGGGTAGCAAAGGGTCGGACCCGATTTAGCAACTGAACAACTGTAATTTCCATGTTACCCACTTGGGAAGCCAAAGTCTTTCACCACAGCTGTACAACCCTGGAACCCTTTCTTATACTCAAAATCTCCAGTTCACACCAACCCTCAGGCCCTGAGGAGAGCTTTCCTTCTCAGCAGAGAAAGTACAGCTAATTATTACAGACCAGCATTGAATCCCCTTTTAGGAGCTCACAGTATTTTGCATCAGCATTTGAATTCCTGGCATGTTGCCTTGTGTGAATGTTCAGCTCTGTTAGTCAACTTCTTCTTTCCAAAAACATGTTATTTACTTGAAAGAAGACTTCATCTTGAAAAAAAAAAAACACCACTTACTTCACTATCTATAAGTTTATTGCTCTTAACAAGGTTCTTTTTACATTTCATCTTTTTCTCAATTTTCCTTATGATTGAACTCCATCAATCAGGTTGAGAAAATATTAAAGCATAGCCCAGTTACTAAACAGAACATATTTTCCATTAGCAAACATCTTTCAATGGTCCTTTCAGCAATTCCTGCAACACTTCTGAAAATGTTTTCCAAAGGCATGTGATGTCTATTTCCTTTGTTAGCCAAAGGATGTTTCTAGGCTCCTGTGGCTAAAGATTCCATTCAAAATTTAGTAGAATTGTGCGACACGAAATTTAACAGTGGACAGATGTTACCATGCATATATAATTTATCTGCAAGTACAAAGCACAGACTGGGAGCACTGTATTTCTGTGTAATCTGATTAGAATTTTCATGGAGCTACATCCTTGGACACTATCTCTAGCAAGCAGGCAGGTGACTCACAGCTGCACCCCACCATTCCTGAGGATTGTAGGAGAGGCAATTCGAGGTAAAGCCTAATTAACTCTGTGATGTTTGATCCTGGATATCTTTAAGAAAAGCACAATTCCCACCCACCTGCAAACTCTGATGTTAGCCATGAACTTCTTCATAGCATTAAGAAAGGAAACACTAAACCCCATTGCTACAGAATGGTATGCAGAATGGTACGCAGGAAAGGTAACCGTGCACACCCTTGTGTGTGTGATTCCTCTCACTCTTTTCCTTAGATCTGCATTCTGTCACACCTCCCTGCTCTCTGTTACATAAATCACCGGGCTTCCTGGGTGTTACTGGAGGTAAAGAACCTGCCTGCCAATGCTGGTCAGATGTGGGAGATGCGGGTTCCATCCCTGGGTCGGGAAGATGCCCTGGAGGAGGAAAATGGCATCCCATTTCTATTCTCCAGTATTCTTGCTTGAAAAATCCCATGGACAGTGGAGTCTGGCAGACTGCCATCCATAGGGTCACACAGCGTCAGACATGACAGAAGCAACTTAGCACATATGCTTGTAAATTATGACAGTAATAGAGGCAACTAAGATCTTTATGCTGTTTCATTGAATTTGGAGTCCCTGAAACACATATCAAGATTTAATATGAAATCAATCCCCAAACTGCTGTTTAAATCTTTTTTTTTTTAATTTAAAAATTTTATTTCACTTAGATCTGTCAACAAAATTTGGAGACTGAAATTTATGCCCTGAATAAACAGCCAGAATTTATTATAGAAACTGATAACCTCCTGATTTTTACTGTTTCATCAAGATGCCCACTTTTAATGGAGGAGGTGGCTGTCTTTTAAATATTTTCATCAAAATGTACTTTAAACTGAAAAGTTAACCAGCTTCTTTCTATCTATAAGACTTGCATGTTTAACCTTAAGACAGTGGGTCAGGCTTTTTGAAGGTCAGATCTTCTACTTGTTTAATTTATAAAAATACTAATTTGCAGTAACATCAATGAACACATTTCCATGTGACATTTTCAAACATTAATCTGAGTAACTATTTCTTTTCTGAGTTGTCTGATATCCTAGACCAATTAGAAAGCCAGTTTAGGGGTATAATTAAAAATGTAAAAGCTTTATTTCTCAAACATATGTTGGGGTGTGCATACTATTTTTTTAAACAAGAAGTCCACTATGTGTTCAAGAGCAAAGACTATATTCTCTAGAATACCACCTGCTGCCTTGAATAACGGGATCTCACTGTTTATCTGCAGGAGATCCCTTCCCCTCTCCCTCTTCTGCCAGTTCTTATGAGAATACTCCGAAGCGGAAGGTAGGGATTTTTCTTATTCATTTTTTAGGAGCACAAGGTGATGGAAAAGAGCTTCTGTATTCCCAGCATCCTTGGAACAGCTTACCTTCTTTTCTTCTGGGAGATCCTTTTTGTTCTGATCACGACTATGGGACTACGAGTAACACGCAATTGGGATACACGAAAGTCAAGAAAGGTGCTGTACTTATACACAAAATGAATATGCATTCACGTGCGTAATTTGTACATGGTTTACATACTTTATACAATGATTAAAGGACGTTTTATTCTGTGATTGATACTCCCAGGCAACTTCAATATATATCATCGCCCACTGAATGATAGTGATATTTTATGGCAGATATATTTTCACGATGGTATGTCTTCTCAAACATTTTTTAACCAGTCTTTGGAAAAATATTTTTCTTTTTCACAAAGTATGCAGAACTACAATTAAACCAATGGCACTTATACGTAAGCAGAATGACTTTCTGGGCTTCATTTTCTTGGTTTCAGTCTGAGAGGTGTGTTACAAAATTTCTATGATTTCTACCAGCTCTATGGCTCTATTAATTCCAATGAAAATGTAAAAAGAAGGTCAGATCATGAATTGATAAAACACCCAGGATCACAGTGACTGTTATATAACCCAGACAGACGCCTATATCTCACCATTTTATCAGTGATCTTGTTAATATTATAACTGATTCTTCAGATCATGCCATCTACAAGTCAGATTGCCTGGCATCCATATGTGCATATGTGTTCTTGAAAACCATTCCGGGGGAGGGATTCTTCCTGAAAATCTACGGCCACAGCATATTCAGAAACCAGCAAGGTTAAGTGAGGACGCCTCTGAGATGCAGCGTCTCCTTTTNTACCAGCTCTATGGCTCTATTAATTCCAATGAAAATGTAAAAAGAAGGTCAGATCATGAATTGATAAAACACCCAGGATCACAGTGACTGTTATATAACCCAGACAGACGCCTATATCTCACCATTTTATCAGTGATCTTGTTAATATTATAACTGATTCTTCAGATCATGCCATCTACAAGTCAGACTGCCTGGCATCCATATGTGCATATGTGTTCTTGAAAACCATTCCGGGGGAGGGATTCTTTCTGAAAATCTACGGCCACAGCATATTCAGAAACAAGCAAGGTTAAGTGAGGACGCCTCTGAGATGCAGCGTCTCCTTTTTTTTTTTAAAAGGCTGTTCTTCGTTGCCTGGGAGGCCCCAGCGTGGAGCAGGGGCCAGAGGCCAAGCAACTGGTGTCTTTAAAAAAAAAGGTAAAAAGGGTAAAAACTGTGAGGAAGGAAAATAATACATGGAATTGTCAAAGACAGAGTGGGAATCTAAGGGAATGAGAATGGGAAGCAGAGACAGGCAGGGACCCAGCAAGCAACCCCGACCTTGCAGAGCGTCTACGCCGCTGAGTCAGGAGTGCGCCATCAAGTGCTTCCCAGACTCTGCGCCAAGTGACTGTCTCTTTAAACTGCCTCATCCAAAAGCCGATTCAGTTGCCACCACAGAAATAGAAATTACAGCTTTCAACCCTTCATTTTATCCCTCTTACCTATAATCCTCTAGTTCCAGTCTGTCTGACCACTTGACAACGTTGTTGGGTTTTTTTTCTTTTTTAAATTAGCATGGCTTTGGGGGACCGCTTAAACATGCTTTACTCACAGACAACAGTAGATATCCCTCGAAACTCTTGATGAGGAAAAAAAAATCCTGCTGAGAGCATAAAATGGCACAGAGAACACACAGAACGGATTCTCATATTTGAGACTGTCGTGTGTCTTATTAAAAGCCATCAGTTTACCTGGAGGTCTTTCTTTAAAACCTGTTAAGATTCTTCACAGATTTTACATAAAGATTTTTTTTTTCTTTCTAAGGCTCACGGATCCCTTTTCACATGTGTGTTGTTTGCTGGGTCCTTCAAAGGGCTTCACGCTTTACTTTCATACTTAAAAAGAGTCACGACGAAGGCCACTCTTTGAATGCAGTGCCTTCAGAGGGACCAGGATGCTTATTATAACTGCCCTGATGAGACCGTCATAGCCTCTTGTGAGTCCCAGGCTCCTCTAATGTGTATTTAGGTGTCCTGCCGGATGGCTTGCCTAAGTGATGTGGCTCAGATTTGATGAAAGGATAGCAAATAACATCAATTATAAAGGACATATGTTAATGAGAAGAAGAAGAGAGAGAGGGAGTCTAGGGTGGAGGGAAGAAGAAATTATCCACAGTAGAAAGAACAAAGCATTTCAACTGAACAAAAAGAAGCGCCGTACCTGAATCATGTCCTAATTTTAGGGCATGACTGTGTTCTTTAGAGGCATATGTCTTTTGAGACGTAACATATTTCTTCAACCTTTGTGGGACTGTCATTGAAGGTGTAGATCAAACTGCCTTCAGTTTCCTTATGGACTTGTTGGTAATTTTGCCATGATCCCTGTACAGAACAAAGATGCTATGTAAAGCTCAGGTCATGGAAAGCCAAATAGCTAAAATTGATTTTTATCCTTTTACAGGAATGTTCTCCAATCTGGCAATCCATAGAGATCTGCCAACGTTTCATATCCTAAATTTTCCCATTCTTAGGGTTACTGATTTAACCCAGAAAATATTGCATGCCACTCCTCCCCCATAAAATAAAAAGCAGAGACCCCGAAAAGATAAAACAGATAGTTTTGCCAACCTCCACTAGGCTAATGAATTATAAGGATTAGTTTTCCTTTAGATGTATTTCCCATGTGTAAAAAGATTTTAAAATATTAAAAACTATTAGCTCAATTGATAAATAAATCTAGATTTCATCCCCAAACCTATTAAATATATTTGCTCTATTTTTATCATCTAATTTCTCTAAAGAGACTAATTTATCTATCTAAATAATACTGCGCTATATCTCTATCATTCTTCTAGTCTACAATAATGGTTGAATTTTCAAAAATGGAAATATTGAATGTGATTAAGCAATGTGGTTTCTTTCTTTCAATTAAACTAAATGAAGACAAACCAATGTGCTTCCCCCACCCCCTTTTTAAGATGGAACCAGAGAACCCTGGTATCTTGTTTTTAAAAAATACTATAAAAGACAGTGTTGCGGGTTTATGAGTTTGTTGATCTTCTTCAGTTAGACAATGCATTCCCCCTCTTTAATAATGTATCTCTGTTACTTTTATTTTAAAAGACTATCCATGTTCTCTGTCCATGTAACAATGTGTTTCCTTCCCACTCTTCTCTTCTGTGCTCCTAGGCACCTGGGGTGAGGCTCTTGAGACAGTTCAGGGGTGCAGGCGAAGGATGAAGCGACAAGGAGGGGTGATGGACACCCCCGAGTCTCCCTCTGCCGCCACAAGGAGCCTCCCCAGCAGAGGCTGTGGGTGTGGCACTGGGGAGGGGCGCTTAGCACAGCTCCTGTTCGCAGCCAGGGAGCGGGAAGGGGCCGGGCCGGGGGCCACTCTGATTCATGGGGGCTCACCCAGCTACTCTGTGCACATCCACTTACAGGTGGCAGACCACTAACAGTTCATTTAAAGAGACATGTCAGATATGCTTTAAGAAATTCAGACTCGCAGTGTCAGCTTTAACATCACGGAAGGCTGAAACTCTCTGAAAGGGCCATGCATACACCCATCCACAGCTCTGAGGTATGGTGATGGCCGAGAGTTTTGACTGATTTATTTTACTAAGTGTACAAGGAACTTCCTGTCTCTGTTCTTGACACCAAATTGTTCATGTGAAATTTAAAGTGTTCAGACAGGACTGGACTGTAATGTGTCCCCTGCCCCTGTGCATACACAGTCTGCACTTTGGAGCCCATGTGGCATTTGTAGGTTTCAGTTCAGTCGCTCAGTCGTGTCCGACTCTTTGCGACCCCGTGAATCGCGGCACGCCAGGCCTCCCTGTCCATCACCATCTCCTGGAGTTCGCTCAGACTCATCCTCAAACAATTCTCTATGATTGGCAAAATTCCTCCTACAATAAATTGGGAAACTGGGGCTCAGAAGCTCACTAAAATTACGGAGTGATTGAATGTGCATAAAAAGTGATGTGCCCAAAGGTGTGGAGAAAAGGGAAACTTCCTCCACTGCTGGGGATGTACGCGGGTACAGCCACCCTGGAGAACAGTATGGTGGTTCCTTAAAAAACTAAACATAGAGCTGCCGTGTAATCCAGCAATCCTATTCCTAGGCATCTACCTGTAGAAAGCTCTAGTTCAAATAGACACATGTTCCCCTATCTTCACAGAAGCACTGTTCACAATAGCCAAGACATGGAAACAGTGTGAATGTCTAAGGACAGATGAATGGGTAAGAAGATATGATACACGTATATAATGAAATACTACTCAGCCACAAAAAAGAATGAAATCGTGCCATTTGCAGGAATGTGAATGGCCCTAGAGATTATCATGCAACGTGAATTAGTCAGAAAAACTCAAATACCATATGACATCGTTTACATGTGGAATCTAACATATGTCACAAATGGACCTGTCTATGAAGCAGAAACAGACTTACAGGCCTAGAGAACAGGTCTGTGGTTGCCAAGGAGGGAGGTTTAGGGGAGGGTGGAGTGGGAGGCTGGGATTAGAAGATGTAAACTGTTATACATATAGGATGGATAAACAACAAGGTCCGACCATACAGCACTGGGAACTATATTCAGTATCCTGTGATAAACCATAATGGAGAAGAATGTAATACAAGGGTGTATATATGGATATAACTGAGTTGCTCTGCTATGTAGTGGAAATTAACATAGCCTTTTAAATCAACTATACTTCAATTAAACAAAAAATTTAAGTTATGCTTCCAGACTCCCAAACAAGCACTCCATCCACCTTATTCCCTTTTCATGACAAATAAGTGGGTGCTAGGGGCAGTTAGATCATTGTTAATGCCACAAAGAAAACCTCAATGTTATGAACTCATGTTATAAACGTCCTGTATTTTGATTTGATTGGAAAGGGAAGCTAGAAAGTATACTGACTTGAATTTTTAAAAAGTTACAATAAAAGGTTTCTGTGAAACATGCCAGTGGTCACAGAACTTATCTGACTCTCTCATTTTCCTTTCATCCTTTATTACACTATGCAGTTAATTTTTAGTTGCCTTTTCTCTCCACTGTTCCTATTAATTAAAGAAGTATAAGAATAGCAAGAACTTGGAAGGGAGTGATAGAGGACAATAGGTGTTCTCAATTTTAAAAAAAATCATTGCGAATTTTAAAAATTAAGACTGACAACTGCTATTAATTACATTTTAAGCTATTAATGGTCTGACACTTTCCAGTATATTTTAAGCCCATCCCAAGTATTCCTCAAGGACTGAACCCTTTTATGAAGAACAGAAAACTATTGAATGGGTTGGGCTGGGGATGAAAATAGACTTAATTTGGGAGAGAAATGTTGACTAAAGGTTTCAGTGGAGCACTTGGTCAAAGCCCATGATATTTAAGAAAAACAAAATTCTACCAACTGGTTCATTTAAATCTTCTTATAGAGCTCTCTCCTGTCTAAAGGTGTCCCCGTGGTCCGTTTCCATGTATGACTGAATGTGTTTGCATGGAGTATGAGACGAAAGAAACAGATGCACTGATGCTGACAATCTAAGGAGGCAGGTTGGGGAAGCCCCCTCCCTCGCTTTAAAGGATTATGATGAACTTTGAACTTTCTCTCTTTCTCTCTCCCTCTTTCTTGCCTTCTATAGGGACTCAGAACAGATTTAGAGCATCACTTGAAGATATGTTCTAAATTAATCCCCTAATTCATGTTGTGATTTCTCCTCCCCCCCTTCACATTTCTCTTTTCAGCTCTGAAAGAATTTAGAGAGGAAGGAAAGCATGAGCTTCCACAGTAGCTGAGGATGCTCTTTCTTTGTTTGCTGGTCCCAGCCTCTGCACCTACACGCGGCGGGCGCAGGGCGCGGCCAGGCAGACAGCGCTCGCTGTGAGATGCCGAGGGGCCGTGGGAGCCCGGGGCCCACAGGCTGCAGCTTGCATGCTTGGCAAGCAAGGCGCAGATGCCATGGTCGGAATCTCTAATAAACCACTTGCTGCCTCTCCAGTAATGATACCCTGGGGCTGCTGGGAGGGGATTCTTTTTATAGAAAACATACTCATAAGGATTTAATATTATCTCTCTGAACCCTTTGATTTAATAGAGTATTTTTTTTCTTATTTTTTTAAACTTTCCCCTTTATTCTGTAGACCCTGTGAACTGAACCAGGGTTAATTCTTGATGTAGCAGTAGGATGAGATCAACGTCTCTCTACTGAGCTCAAGACTCTTTTTCCTTTTGCACCATGTGCTTAACAAGAAAAAAAAAATTAAAGTATCTTGCCACTGAATGTCTTTTTACAGACTGAAAAGACTTTTTAGGTTAAACAACATTTGTTAGGTTTTTGATGCAATCAAATGCAATTTCAATCTTCTTGAAAGATCCAGCCCTGCCTCTCGAAAATTGCACATATGTGTCAGCTTTCCATTTTTCTCACTAGTGTTTTACACATGAAGTCTATTTTCACTGAGAAAATGGAATCTTTGTGTCTTTGTCTCTGCACTCCCTGCTCTCAGGCATGTTCTGGCAGCGGCTTTGACTGTCTAAGCTCGGGGGGAGGGGCCTGGCCGTCATTTGTCAGCTTCCCTTTGCATCTGTAATTTCTGGCCACTCAGCAGTATTAGGGGGTCTCAGAAAGGGGGCGAGGAGCATGGGGGGAGAGTTTGTCTCTGATGAAAGCCAAATTCTGCCTAAGTGCCTGAATTAATGACCAAAGAGAGAGAGGAGATTCTGAAGAACTTTTATTGTGCTTTAATGCAAAAGGTTTTTTTTGGAAATGGCTAATTTACAAAATTGCACATGGTAACATTTTCAGATCTCAGTTGAGAAAGCCCCTGTCCGTATTCCGTTACAGTTTTCACTGCTTTTAGCTTGGCATTGGTTCATGAAACGATTTTAATTTTCCACCAGTGGCTTCTGGTTATTTCTGCCCTTCTTTCCTCCTAACGTAACTGACAGGTCAATTAAACATCTGCATTTTTTTTAATCTGGATTTCCCCCCATAACTATTTTGCTTTTCTTCTAAAACTTCCAGATGTCTTGGCTCCTTTAGGATTTGAACGCATGCAAGTGTATTTGCTCCTATTTCAAAGGCAGAGAGCTCGATGGACCAACCAGATGTTTCTCTAGGAAAAGCTTGGTAATACACCAGAAATCAGGTCAGTATTTTTGTTTCTTTATAGATAACTTTACACTGGAACCTCTCTTCCTGTCTTTGAGCACTTTACAATTTGAGTTGATCTTGGAAACATTTTTGTCAGCGTTTAGAGTTCAGACTTCACGCTGTGATCCGTTAATTAATCGTCATAAAGAACGTATCCAATTCTGTTATCTCAGTGTCTAGAGATGGGAATAAAACTGCTGTGATTTGCTTTCTTTTATTATTATTATTATTTCTGTCTTTACCCCACCCCTCTCTGAGAGATAAGAGGTTGTAAGCTATACAAGGCAACAATGTATTTTAACTCCATTTCCGGCTTTGTACAAACATTAAAGGAATCACCAATGTCTTGCCTTGTCTGGAGGAGACTTGAAAGAGCCTCTAATGTACTTCAAGAAAACCTGCTTCCCATAATTAATAACAGGAAGCCGGGTAAACAGACATTTGCTGACATATGAAACTGAAGCAGTAACATATACACAGAAACCTGGTAAATGATGATTATACAGAGGGCGGCTCAGTTGTGGTAGATGTTTTCAAGTCCAGGGTAAGTGATCTTTCACTTTACATTGCAAGGTGATCCCTGACCATTTAAACACATGCTCACAGAATAGTCACTTCTCCCCTGATCAGTATCTGGAAGTGCCTCTCATTCTCTTTAAGATATAGGCAGAAAAACATTCTTTCCTGGCATATAGATTTTCCAGAAGTGAATAGGAAGAAAGACAAACGTTTCTTGTTTTTCAACATGATTATGAAATTTTTGAGCCGATTTCACTTCTGGAAATGAAACGGTGGGAAAATCTTGGTGTGTGTAAGACTGCTTTATGGGGGAGGGGTGTATATTTGCGAGGTCTCAGGCAAACTAAATGCGCCAGTCATTAGACAGAAATAAAGATCCCTGGGCCCCTGGGCCCACTTGTCATTACTGCTCCAGACCAACTTCCTAGGAAAGTAATGTGTCTTTATTGTCCAGCTGCATCGCAGAGTGGGGACTGTTTGAGCTGAGGACTGACCTTGAACGCAGCAAACTGATGTGACGTGTGGTTCCCCTGCTTCTTAGAAAACGCTGGGCTTGATTTGAATGTGGGGATTTTTGTACAGAGTCAGCCGCTCAGTGTGCAGTTAATTTTGAGGTACCAGTGACTTGGTCCTTGTAAGTGAGATTTTTGTTGTTGTTGTTGCTGTTAAATTTTAAAGGTGACTCTTTGAGAACAGTTCAGTGTAAAATTAAATTTCTTGGAATGTTTCTTTCTGGTTTTCTGGGATGAATAGGAGAATAAGGAATAATGGCAGAAGTGAGGAAATGCATGTGTTTTCAGATGTATTAGGGGATTTGTTAAAGGATTAAGGATTTCAAATTAAAGGATGCATTTTGACTAGTCTAGTGTAATAAAATCTACACTGTATCACACAGCCACAGTGATGTACCTTCATGGTAAGTCCTAGTAAGTCTCCTCCTAGCACTAGAAAAATGCAGTGTCTTGGGTACCAAGATTACAGGATTTTGCGTCCACCTAACTGATCTCAAAACTGAAAGCCAAATGTATTGTTTTCTTGGCTAATCTGCAGTAGATATAAATTTAAAGCAGAGGTGTTATACTAAGAGCCAATTAGTTCCAGTTAAAAGTAAATATAAATTGTTTCATGCTTTACATATACATGGATGGAGCAAAGTAAATAGGAAACACTTTCATCTCCAGAATCTTCTATTTGTCATGGAAACTGGAACCCATCCAATGGATATCTTAAGTTTAGAGAAACAACTGAGTTGGAGTGAGTGAGGCTGTGTTAATTGCAAGTGAAAACTAAGACATTTTGTAAGCTGCAAAATGTCAGTGAGTTTGTAAAAAAGCAAGAAAGTTATGTAATGATTTAAAGTGATTAAAATTTAAAGCGTACTTATTTAGAATTTTTATTAAGTATAGGGTGGACTATATATTGACTGTTAGGAGTATACTAGCTATTCAGAATAGTTTTGTAAGGAAAGCACAAGTTAATGAATTTTAAATTACAAACAAAAAGTACGGTTCTCTTTGTTAAAGCCTATAGAAAGAAAAGGAAAGGCCAGGTAGTAGAATTATGCCATTTGAAAATTGATACTTTGGAAAACAAAATATTTTTCCAAAAATTTTAGCTGAGGATCTTCTTGGAAGATTTTCAAATATGAATTATAAACTCTTTACTGTTAACCATACATTTTAGTCATATGGAAACAATGAGGATACATTAAAAAAGAATGATTTTCTCAGGCAGACTCATTATTGTGCACCCCTGTCACAATATTTAAGTTGTTCTTAGAAATCTTTCATCATAAAGATCGTGTTGATGATATGAGTTACATTGTTCAGTGAAGACCCCAGAGCCTCCAAGCTATGGTTATGCTTATTCCTTAGGTCGGTTTGGTTGAACAGAACTAGCAAAGTCTGGTGAGAGTAATAGTTTCTCTCCTTTCCTGACTTCATCAGAGCACAATGTCTTCACATGCACCTGAGAAAATTTGGTGTATTTATCAAGAGAACAATAAACTCACAATTGTGAGTGACAAAGTCAGTAAATCCTCTTGCTTTCGTAGGAAACTACTAACTAAAGTTTCTTAAAAATGAGATATGAAAGACAAAAAAAATTACAGATAGTAACCTCAGTATTATATGGGGCACAGGTCAGTATTTCAAATAAAGAGCTGAAATATATAAAGCAAACTTACAAGTTAGCCCTGCATAAATGTTCTAGGAGTACTGTCCTTTCGTTCAAGCGGCTTGTGTATGTCTGTGAATTTCACTCATCTGTTTGCTCGTCATGTAAGTGTTTGCTTGATGAGTGCTCATCACCCTTTTCTGGCTTCTATTTGCTTTTAGGAAACTGCCTCAGGGAAAGCTGAACGTCTATTTCCTGACTCCCGCCTTTCCCTCTTCTCTTCTGATGTGTGTGTATTTATGCATGTATTCAGTCCTTTGCAAATTTTCTCTGAAAGCTATTTCAGAGAGATAAAATACATGGATATGAATGGAAGCTGGCAGAGTTATTTATTGATTATTGAGAGATGGCTGCCTTCTTACAGCTTTAGCCCTTACTGTAGTCTATCCGGTACCCAGTAAGTTTCCATTACAAAGCTGGGAGATTTCTTTTGTGACTGTCACATGTGAAATGGGCAGTGTCTGTTTAGACGTGGCTAGGAAAGAGTGCAGGGTACACATTTTTTGACAGAATTTGGCAGTTTCAACATGACCTTTCCTGCTCCCTCTTAGACATCATTGCTAGGATCAAACAGAACTCTGAGACTCTTCCACACTTCTCAAAACAAGGACGTGCTTTCAAAGTTCAACCAGGTTTCTGGAGAGCTTTCCGTCTTACGTTTCTGTGTGCTTTAGTTAGCCCATCTCGGTATACTTCCTGTCATTGTCATCTTTCTAAACACTGCAACTTGCGATGCACATTGAACCCGTTGCTGGAAAACCTATTATTTTGTTCATAATGAGCTAGCAGCAGAAATGATTAAGATTGAAGGGGGGTTTTTAAGCACGTCCTCAAGCATGAATAAGTGGCAGCTGTGATAGACCGACCCTCCAATGAGGCAACAATTAAAATTGTCTTTGTAGCATAAATATAGGTCCCACCTGGACAGTTGTGTGGCCTATCAATATTAGGAATGCTGATTCCTCTGTAATAACAGAAAGTGCCTGTGATATAAGGATCGACCTCTTTTTATTTTTTTACTTTACACTAAGAGCGTTAAGAGTGAACTATCACTGCCACTCAGTTAATGCTCTTCTTTTTTCTTTCCTGACCTACCAGTTACATTGTCTTCTTCATTCAAAGGAAACCAAATTGGCTTTGCTGGAGGGGAAATTATGTTTATAAATTTTAATTTTAGAAAGTAAAAGCATAAAGTGTGTCTTGGCGGTTTAACAGGTCAAGTCTATTTCATCCATGATATGTTTGGAAACTGATTTAGTTCTGCTTTATAAAATCTGAGGATATTTAACGGCAAATGTAATTTTGAAGTATAAGTTACATTTTCAAATGAACATGACTATTTAAATGAAAAATGTGAATGATGGTGCTTAAAAGAATTCCTAACTTTTAAAGGAATTGTGGATTTACTTGTAAATTGTTTAGAAAATCTAAGGGTGTAGCGTGCATTTTGTTGAATTTTACTGGCTTTCAGATAAAAGAATTACTGAAACTTTAAAAACGTGGGCCATAAATTTTCCATGGGAGGCCTACAGCAATGCACAAGTAGCTCTTTTAAGAACTGGTGCTGGTCGCTTCTGCCTTCTTTTCCGCACGGGGTAAAATACACCTAAAGTTTTCAGCTCACTTATATTGCTGGTGCTGCTGCTGCTAAGTCGCTTCAGTCGTGTCCGACTCTTAGCGACCCCACGGACTGCAGCCCACCAGGCTCCTCCATCCATGGGATTTTCCAGGCAAAAGTACTGGAATGGGGTGCCACTGCCTTCTCCCCGTCACTGGTATTGAAGTGGGTAACAGGCCAGTCAACGGTACAGACAGAATAGGACACGAGTAAGCCCTGCCTGTTTCTGCGGACTCTTCACTCCCTAAATAGGTGTCCATAACTGCTGTAAACAGGGAGTGTGCCCTTTCATTTGGCAGGCCCTGTCGCTTCACTGGGGTCTGCATTTCACAGGATGGGAATAGAATCAGCAACAATTTATATATCTGGGAAAAATAGATGCATTGACTAGGAAAACCATAAACTCTTTTCCTTTTTGGTATGTTTTGCACTTTCTCTTGTAAATTCAGTGGCAACAAGCCATCCTCAAGCCAAATTTGGTACACGAGTTTAATTTATAATTTCATTGAATAAAAATTCTTGCTTTAACAATGTTTACCAAGCAAACATTCAACACTTTTTTTTTTGGCATAAATCACAATTAATTGCACATAATACAGCAATAATTTTTTAAATAATTAACTCCTACAAAGTTAACATTATTCAGATTGTGAAATTTATTGTCATTGTATTATACAGAGAGAGAACTTCCTTATTTTATATATTATATGACTAAATTTCTCTGTGAAATTTATTGTCATTATATTATACAGAGAGAACTTCCTTATTTTTATATTATATGATTAAATTTCTCTGTGTAATTTCAAGAGGAATTGTTTGGTTATGGCCTTAAACCTCTATGAGAAAATATGTGTAAAGTGAATTACTGGTTTCATAAGCCTAGATATTTGCAATGTTTGTGGTTTTGAGTGGCAATGTACTTTTTTGTTAATGGGATTAGAAAATGTTGGGCCCCGGGACCTAACAAAAGGGACAAATAACCGTTTCATTGTGCTCTTCCTTCATGTTTAGTATTAGTGCAGAAACAGAACAGGGAGAAACAGAAGACCCGGAGCATAATAGCCTCTGATTTCTACCCTTACATAATCTGTTGAAAACAACTAAAATAAGCCATTAGGGTTGGCGCTTGTCTGACTTTCAGATAATCCAGTGGGCAAAAGTGGGTCTGAAACTCAGTGACTCTGACAGGATAAGTCATTTTATCCTGCACACAAGGAGTCTACACACCTGCATTCTAGCAACTTCTAAGACAGGCCGCGTCCCTTTACAGCTGTGTGGGAGCCTGACAGCTCTCCCTGGAAGGCGCCCAGCTGCTCAGTGTGTCTGACTCTCTGTGGCCCTGTGGACTGCAGCCCGCCAGGCTCCTCTGTCATGGGATGCTCTAGGCAAGAGTCCTGGAGTGCGCTGCCATGCCCTTCTCCAGGGGACCTTCCCTACCCAGGGACCAAACTCGCATCTCCTGCACTGGCAGGTGGATTCTTTACCACTCTGCCACCTGGGAAGGCCCAAAGGGCCCCAGACACCCTCTAACCGGTGAGACTGTTCCTAACACGTGTGCAGAGCCATCCTGAGCACCCTGGGTGACCGCTCTTACTTAAATAGAGGCGCTCCTTTATGTATCTCAATAGAACCTTGCACCAGTAAATATGGACTAAATGAAATTCCTGACTCACATCTGCAAATTCTCCTACTATCCAGGATTAGCAAAATGGTGAGGAACATGAAAAGAGATGACACAACTCCTCTTTGATGAAACAAAAAATGGTTAAAAATTCCCTTTGGACACCTGGAAAAATACTCATTTTAGCACAGGGAACTCTACCCAGTGCTCTGGTTGACCTAAATGGGAGGAAAATCCAAGAAAGAAGGGATATAGGAATGCATATAGCTGATTAATTATGCTGTACAGTAGAAATTAACACAACATTGTAAAGCAGCTATACCACAATGCAGGAGACTCCAGTTTGCTTCCTGGGTTGGGAAGATCTGATGGAGAACAGAGAGGCTACCCACTCCAGTATACTTGGACTTCCCTTGTGGCTCAACTGGTAAAGAATCCACCCGCAATGCGGGAGACCTGGGTTTGATCCCTGGGTTGGGAGGATTCCCTGGAGAAGGGAAAGGCTACCCACTCCAGTATCTGGCCTGGAGAATTTCATGGCTTGTATAGTCCATGGGGTTGCAAAGAGCAACTTTCACCTCTCTACTTCACTTCGGAAATTAACACGACATTGTAAAGCAACTATACTCCAATCAAAATTAATTTTTAAAAAAGAAGAAAATTGGTAGACTTCATCAAGTGCCATTATTTAGACCCTCAGCTGAATGGCAGGCCTTTCTTCAGATCATGTCACCTGAGGGCTTATTCAGGAGTCAGGTCTTCAGAGAACAGGAGCTGTGTCCAAGTTCTAGGTTATTCTTCCTACCTCTAGGCCAAAATATGAACCACGAACCATCCCCAGGTGCAGAATGCATTCCATTCAATTTGAGTTTCCGGAGGATGGGATGGGGAAGGGGAAGAAATAAATTCTTGACTCAAGAGGTTGAGAGTTTTTTCTGAGTCAGGTGTGGGTCTAGGAGGAATATGCAGGAAAAAGTCTAGGGGAGGAAAAATGACTCACAGTATGTGAGGGGGAAGCCTTTTTAAGGTCAATGTCCATATTTCGTGTTCAAAATATGGGTAATTGCATCATGCATTCTAAATATAATAACACCAAGATTCTCTAAGAACAGTTAAATTCTTATTCGAGAACAGGAAGGAAAGAATTGGTTAGAATCCTAATGTTACAATAAAAAGCACTGTCTAGCACAATACTGTTATTACAGTAAAACCTGTTCTTGTCCTGTGCTTAGCTGTGTCTAACTCTTTGCAACCCCATGGACTGTAGCCCACCAGGCTCTTCTGTCCAAGGGATGCTCCAGGCAAGAAAATACTGGAGTGGGTTGCCATGTCCTCCTCCAGGGGATTTCCTGACCCAGGGGTCAAACCCGCATCGCCTGTGTCTCTTGCACTGCAGGCAGATTCTTTACCAGCTGAGCCATCAGGCCTGTGAGAAGACTGGTTAATGACTTAGAGTAAACGCATAGGTGATTGAAAATTTTTTCAGGATTTAAAAAAAGACATCATTGGCTAATATTTCAGAATAAATAAATATATGTATCATCAGGAATAGCAACAAACTCACATTTGCGCTCTTAGAAAGAATTCCTTAAATGGCATTTTCAGGTAGGCTTTTAATAACATTTAAAATTTAGACACATATTTCAAAACCAGGCTGCAGAGGAAGTATCACTCACTGAGTGTGAGCACTCCCCCACACAGTCACTTACTAGAATTGCTCAAGTATAAATTATTGCATTATTGCTTGTGGCCTATAAAATAAGAGTATTGCTAAAATTCAGTACACTAGCCTTTTGAAAATAAGATGCTAGTGATTTTTTATGAAGTTAACCATTTAGTTAATATTCAGAACTTTTCCTAATGCTAAAAAAAATATTTTACTTATGGCCTTTCTGATCAAAATTCCTCTCAGGTATGCAGAAGACCACTGGCAAACGAGATTGAGTGGAAGGAACAGCAGCTTTGGAGCGCTGGGGTCTGGCTTGACTTCTGACACAAAGCCTGTGACCCAGGTATCTCTGAGAACAAGGGTTAATCCTAACAGCTGAGGCCCCAGAGAGGAAGGTGGGGCATGACTTCCAGGATGTATTGTTATCACAGAGTCCCAGTAGAAAGGGAACTTTTCTTTCATCTACCTCTGGTAGAATCCTACTTAGTGACAGCTCTTGCCTAGAAAATCCCGTGGATGGAGGAGCCTGGTGGGCTGCAGTCCATGGGGTCGCTAAGAGTCGGACACGACTGAAGCAACTTAGTAGCAGCAGCAGCAGCTGCAAAAGAGTAATGTGACCTTGAAAGTGAAAGTGAAAATCACTCAGTCATGTCCGACTCTTAGGGATGCCCATGGACAATACAGTCCATGGAATTTTCCAGGCCAGAAAACTGGAGTGGATAGCTGTTCCCTTCTCCAGGGGATCTTCCCAACCCAGGAACTGAACCGGGATCTCCCGCATTGCGGGCGGATTCTTTCCCAGCCGAGCTATAATGTGACCTTGGTTCTAAGAAAATGTATCCAGCATTCAGCCACTTCTCACCACTCCGCAGCTACTGCTCTGACACCAGGACCTGCATCTCTTGCCTGGTTCCTTGCTCTACAGTAAGTGCCCTATGTAAGAACAAGTTCCATTCTGAGAGAATGTTCATAAATCCAATTTGTTTGTAAGTCCAACAAAGTTAGCTTAGGGACCCAGATAACACACTTGGCTATAGAGTACTGTACTATAACCAACTTGCTTGGGCTTCTCTGGTGGCTCAGATGGTAAAGAATCTGCCTGCAATGTAGGAGACTCGGGTTAGATCCCTGGGTTGAAAAGATCCCTTGGAGAAGAGAATGGCAACCCACTCCGGTATTGTTGCCTGGAGAATCCCATGGACAGAGGAGCCTGGCGGGATACAGTCCATGGGGTCACAGAGAGTGGGACACGACTGAGCGACTAACACTTTCACTTTTCTTTCCCTCCAACAGGTTTATATTGCTTTTCACACAAATAACACATAAAAAGCAAACAAAAAATAAATAAGACATTTCTAATCTGATAGTTCAGGACCTTGAATAGTACAGTTATTAAGTACAGCAGCGGGCACACAGGGGCTGGCATCCAGTGAAAAGGCGAGAAGGGTTACTGATTGGAGGAAGGAGAGGAGGTGAAAGACGGTAGAGCAGGAGGGTCGTCAGCGATAGGAGACGGAGGACAAGCTACGATGTCGCTCACGTCTGACGCTGATGGAATGCAGCTTGTATCTTGGAAAGTTGGCCACCTGAAGCCTCATACATAGCGGACTTACTGTACTGTCCTAAATGACTCCCACACTTCATCACGACTCGTCACCACCAGCCTAGCCGACCCTGATCTTCAACAGAAGCCAGAGGGACCCTCCTAAACCTAGATCCGAGTCACGTTAAGTCCACTGCCCAAGCTCTCCAACAGATGCCCATCTTGCACAGAAGAAAATCCCCAATCTTTAACTGTGTCCTGCAAGGGCCCTGCATGGTCAACCCCACCCCTGCCCTCCACCATTCACACCGGCTCTTGCCAACCTCTGCCTGTTCCCTCTGTTTTAACGATGATGGGCTCTTACTTTTCCTCAAGAACCAAGTAACCTCCATGCCTCTGGGCACTTGTGCTCACTGTGCGCTGGTCTGGAAAATTCCTCTTTGGATGTTGCTGCTGCTCCACCACCTTTTCATCTAAGGCTCAGTGCAAAGACCACCTGTTCTAGAGGTCTTTCTTGATAGCCTTCGATGCAAACTCACACCCTGCTTACTGGCACCTTATGGATTTTACGTGTGTTTACTGTAAGCAGGGAATTTGTTTACCGTCGTCTGCTCAGCAGCAAGAAGAGTGTCAGACTTAAAATATAACTGTTCACTAAATATTTGTTGGCAAAGACGCTAATGCTGGGAGCAGAGGTTGAAGACTGAAGACAGGAGGAGAAGGGGACAACAGAGGATGAGATGGTTGGAGGACCACTGACTCGATGGACATGAGTTTGAGCAAACTCTAGGAGACGGTGAAGGACAGGAAGCCTGGTGTGCTGCACTTCATGGGGTTGCAAAGTCAGCTACACTTAGCGATTAAACAGCAACAAGATATTTGTTGAAAGAGTGGATGGAGAGCGGTTCATCTCAGAGAAGCGCAAGCTGTTGATCTCTTAGGGTGGCATCTTTTTCCTGCATCCTATGGGCTACTCTTCTCCTAATCTTAAAATGGTACTTTTGTTTTATGTCATTTATTTCTCAAAGTTATTCTTTGATGAGCTCTTTATCTGTAGTTTTTAATGATTAGCACACAGGGCATTCTCCCATTCAAAGATTTTTATATTCAGCTTATAAAGAGAATTGGGACTGCTTGATTATGACAGTTTAAGACAGAGAAAATTTAGTACGCTTAAAAGTGTTAGAGCTGTTTCAGTTCTCGGACCTGCTCTTGGATTTCTGTGAGAGTTTCTCTCAGTTCTTATCTGTTCATTCTACATCACAGTGATATTCACTTTGCACCTATTTAATGAAGAGTACTCTTCTGAGTGACTGAGATCCTACCTTCAGGGATTGTTCTTCTAAGAATGAAAACAATAACACAAGAAGAAAGTGCAGGCTGCCCTGAATGGTAGAGTTAGACTCTGAGCGTTTAAGGAAGGGACTAAGTTCAACAGAGCTGGGAGAGGTGGGTTGGAGATGGTGCCATTTGAGTTAGGCCACATTTGGACATTCAGAGAAAGGAGCAGGGACAAGTCATTTCAATAGGAGGAAATAGCAGAAGCAAACCAGGGAGGCATATGGAATACAAAACAATGGGCTCACATAATAATGGGAAACCTTGGTCCATGGCTGTTTATACACTTAATTTTTTTCTGTGTAAGAGCACACTAGGTCTAATATACACATGGTCTAAATTTAAATGCACTTCTGTGTGCACTTGAAAAATACATTTAAAATGATAAAAACATTCTAGAAAGTTTCTCCTAATGGTGTAACATACAACAAAAAAGAAATCCTCAGTGATCAAGGTAGATGAGAATATTCAATACGTAACAGTTACTTACTATTCCAGGCAATGCACACAAATCTACATTTGATTCCTTGCAGGAAAAAAAATGCATAAAAATTGTAACCGTTTCCTGTTGTCGATGTCTTAGGACATGTGCCACGTGCATTACACAGCATTTTAAATGTGTTAACACTGTCAGGTCTCTGCTCGTGTGGCAAGACGCTTTGCCTGCATCTGCGTGTTGGAATGTGTTTCATCACATTCACGCTGCAATGTGTATCCAGCGAATGAAAACATCGTGAACTTGCTAAGAAACCTGGGGGTAAGACTGTTCTTCCGTGTCTACGTTGTGAGTGAGAATCAACATTTTACTCCCCATGTGCAATTTATGACTTAACAGCTTTCTTGATCCATCACATCACTGGCAGATACACGACAAAGGGAGGGAATTCTACTTTAGTTAGAATACCAGCTTTGTGCTTTTTTTTTTTTTCTCCACACCCCAAAGCACCTCTCAGTTCACGTGGTTTCAGCACTCTTGTGCAAAGTGGATTTGGAGGCTTGCAGAGCAGTGATATCGGGCGTTGGGACCCAGGCGCTGTCAACCCCGCAGGGACCAGCGCGCTCCAGAGCCGAGCCATCTGAGTTGTCCCCACCGCGGGCTGCGTTTGCTACGGAGCTTTCCAACCTCCAGAGGCTACCCGGCTGGAAGCGCATCCTCCCGAGGTGTCATTGAGGTCAGAGGCAAGGACGAAAACTAGCCGCTGCTGGGTTAGCATTTTGTTAGCAGAACACACACTTTGGGGAAAGCACACGTTCCACTTCATGCTTGGACCATTCTTCAGTTTTCGGCAATGACGTTGTTCCCTCATCTGAACCGAGGCCCGAGCTGTTCTTCCAAGGTGCCCCTCGGATCCTGTCACCCGCCCCCTGCTTCGTGATCCTCAGCGGGCTGCCAGCCTGTGTGAACGACGCTGTGTGTCGGACGAGCTCCGTGCGATTCCCGCCGCGAGCGCTCCCGCTGTGCAAGCGCTCCGGGTGTGCGGACGGGTGTGCGAGCGCTCCGGGTGTGCGAGCGCTCCGCGTGTGCGGACGGGTGTGTGAGCGCTCCGGGTGTGCGAGCGCTCCGGGTGTGCGAGCGCTCCGCGTGTGCGGACGGGGCTTCGCTGGAGAGCGCAGTGCGGTCTGTTCCTNGCCGCTGCTGGGTTAGCATTTTGTTAGCAGAACACACACTTTGGGGAAAGCACACGTTCCACTTCATGCTTGGACCATTCTTCAGTTTTCGGCAATCACGTTGTTCCCTCATCTGAACCGAGGCCCGAGCTGTTCTTCCAAGGTGCCCCTCAGATCCTGTCACCCGCCCCCTGCTTCGTGATCCTCAGCGGGCTGCCAGCGTGTGTGAACCACGCTGTGTGTCGGACGAGCTCCGTGCGATTCCCTCCGCGAGCGCTCCCGCTGTGCAAGCGCTCCGGGTGTGCGGACGGGTGTGTGAGCGCTCCGGGTGTGCAAGCGCTCCGGGTGTGCGAGCGCTCCGCGTGTGAGGACGGGGCTTCACTGGAGAGCGCAGTGCGGTCTGTTCCTCTGTCCACTGGGGCCGTTTTGTGGGAATCCTGAGGCAGCCGGCTTTGCACAGCCCCTGCAGCGCCTCTCGGGTCTCCAGCCTGCCGTCCACCCTGTGGACGGGCCCGCAGCCCCCTCACCTGCGGCGGCTGCTGCTGAGTCGCTTCAGTCGTGTCTGACTCTGTGCGACCCCATAGACGGCAGCCCACCAGGGTCCCCGACCCTGGGACTCTCCAGGCAAGAACACTGGAGTGGGTGCCATTTCCCTCTCCAATGCATGAAAGTGAAAAGTGAAAGTGAAGTCGCTCAGTCGTGTCTAACTCTTCGTGATCCCATGGACTGCAGCCCACCAGGCTCCTCCATCCATGGGATTCTCCAGGCAAGAGTACTGGAGTGGGGCGCCATTGCCTCAGGAGACCTTAAACACGTCTTCCTCTCTCCTCCTCTTTCTTTCTTTTCTCTTCGTTTCTCCTTCCCTCTCCTCCCTCTTCTTTTTCCTTCTTCTCCTTCTTTTATCTCTCTCTCTCTCAGCAGGCCACCCACTGGTGTCTCTGGGGAAGCCTCACTGCTCGGGGGTGGTGGCTGTCTTAAAGATGGCTCCTTGAATACTGAGCAGCCTCTTCAAGGGTATTTGGCTGTAAGGCTCCCTGGTAAATCCTGTCTCTCTCAGAATGATGCTAGAACTAGGTCAGGAGGAATCCGTTTGCTGTGCGGCTTCACCTATGCATCAGGATTATCCTGCCATGCACAAGCGTCGCTAGAGCATCTCTAGAAAGTCTGTGCGGGAAGGCGGCAGTTGTGAAGGTTATTTCTGCTCTGTGCTCAGCCACCCTGCTGGAAGCTGCCCCCAAGGTGGAGGGTTGCTCTCAGGGGGGAGGGCGCAGAGCAGAAGAGGATGCAGGAGAGACAGGAGGGAGCCCCAGGCCCCGACGGCAGTTGCAGCAAAGTTTTCTCCAGGCCCTGCGGAAATTCATGAATACTACGTGCTGAAATGACTTGGCTGAAGATGTTTTCTTCTTGTGGTTATGATGAAAGACAAATATTTGGAGAAGACTTTTATCAAATACGAATCTCAGGCCACAGACTGTTCATTTGACAAATTATTGAGGGGGGTTTAGAAGGAGCCTTCTTAGTAGAAGTGTTGAATGGAATCCTTCATTAAAAGGACGAGGTTACCGTGATGTGAGGGCGGAGGGGCTGGCTTGGCTGGGGAGTCAGCCTGTCCTGCCCTCTAAGGTCGGAGCCCGTCTGGACACCCTGGGCAGGGCGGAGGGGATTTGCCTCTGGTGCAGTTGCTCCAAGGATCTCCCTGGGGATGGCTGACAGGGTCGCTTCAGCCTCGGGTCCCCGCTTCCCTGTGGCAGATTCTTACCTTATTACCACGTGTGTCCGGGTATTTGTCAGCCACATTTGAATATCAGTTTAGAGAAAGATTCAAAGATGGGATGTTTTCTTTCACCTTAAAGCTACCTTTCCCTATTTTATCTATTTCATATTCTACTTTTATTTCTTTTATGTGTATCTGGCTCTTCCCTGGTGGTTCAGTAGTAAAGAATCCACCTGCCAATTCAGGAGGTGCAGATTAGATCCCTGAGCCAGGAAGGTTCTCCTGGAGAAGAAAATAGCAAACCACTCTAGGATTCTTGCCTGGGGAATCCCATGGACACAGGAGCCTGGTGGGCCACAGTCCATGGGGTCACAAAGAGTTGGACACGACTTGTCAACTAAACAACAGCACTGAGAAAGACTCCCACGTGGAGTAATTCTAGCAGCACAGTCTTTTTAGCCCTCTTCCTTCTGTTCCAGACGGGCATTGACTTGGAAAGTGTGGAAGGAAGAAGTGGGCAGGGGAGCCAGCAGATATCCATGTCTCTTTCTTGGGTGTGTGTCTGTCTGTCTCTCAGTCACTCCGGTCCCGCCCCGGAAGAATTGCTCTGCCTGCAGACTGCACATCCCTGNGCCACAGTCCATGGGGTCACAAAGAGTTGGACACGACTTGTCAACTAAACAACAGCACTGAGAAAGACTCCCACGTGGAGTAATTCTAGCAGCACAGTCTTTTTAGCCCTCTTCCTTCTGTTCCAGACGGGCATTGACTTGGAAAGTGTGGAAGGAAGAAGTGGGCAGGGGAGCCAGCAGATATCCATGTCTCTTTCTTGGGTGTGTGTCTGTCTGTCTCTCAGTCACTCCAGTCCCCCCCGGAAGAATTCCTCTGCCTGCAGACTGCACATCCCTGTAGGACCCTCTGCTTGCTTCCCAGCCCACGAGCTCTTAGGTATAAGCCGCAGTCTTCAAAATGATCATCAGCGGCGGTGATAGAGGTGATATTCTCTCTCCATCCATTTTACTTTTCATTGTATTTCAGAATGATGGGGGAAAAGGGTGTGATTTCTTGAGAACCCAACCATCTAATGCACCACTTAAAACAGACAAAGCCTTGTCTTTGGCATGAAAATGAAATATCACCAGCATGTATCTACCCATGTTTCATGCTATAATAACCAACACCCCATTTTCTTTTTAAATGGTGACTCAGAACTGTGGGTGTGTAGTAGGGCCTGCTCTGACGTATTCTCATTTTTTCCCTTTAAACCATACCTATCAATGTATTCAATTAGAAGTGCCCATACTTCACTTTCTCTGGGGGGTAAAAAGGATAATCTGTACCCAAGTTTGGATAATAAGTCAAATGATTACAGATTAAGAGTTTTGATGGCAAACACTTGTACTTCACCTCTATGAACTCTGTGTACCTCTATGTACCTTCCTCTATGAGGAAATGTAAATTTGACCCCAAACGAAGCAAACAGTTTTAACGAGTTTCTTTTTCTGTGTTCCAGCACAGGTTGTGCTATTTCGCAGAACTGACGTGTGCTGCCATTACAAATCCTTTCAATTCCTCATGAGTTTCGGGCCCACGAGGAGCTGAGGTGGAGGCTGATGACTCCGCAGTGTTACTGCGTTAGGATTTCTCTGCCCTTCCTTGAATGTTCCCGTTAATTCAGAGGAGGGATTTCCCTCCAGTGAGAATAAGCACTGAAGCCAGAGCGAAGTGGCACTCTCCCTTTCCATTCACTTTCTTGGCAATTGGAACCTTTGCCCCACGCGTCTAGCATCCTCATGTTCAACCCTATAAAAGCAATAGCAGTTTCGTCGGGAGTCTCCACACCGTATGTACCGGGGGGCAAGGAGGTGCTCTCTTTACACAGGGCAGCTCGTGACAGACGGTGCGCAGGGCGGCAGGGAGGGGGCGACTCTTGGGGGCACGTCCTATCAGCTGCTCTCAGAGCTGCTGGGGATCCCACAAGGAAGAGAGCAGAGCGCCAGGAGCCACCTTTTGTGACCCTTGAAACCTCTGCAGAGGTGGCGCTGCATGCCTGCTGCTGCTGCTGCTGCTGCTGAGTCGCTTCAGTCGTGTCTGACTCTGTGCGACCCCACAGACAGCAGCCCACCAGGCTCCCCCGTCCCTGGGATTCTCCAGGCAGGAACACCGGAGTGGGGTGCCATTGCCTTCTCCGATGCCTGAGTCTCTGGCTATCGAGAAACACAGCTACTGTTTCCAGAAGCCTCACCAGCTTCCTCCTGGTTCCTGGTCGGAGGCCCCAGACCCTCAGGCTTCATGCTGTGGCCCTCTGCCACCTCCCTGCAATCCTTTTTTAAAATTTATTTTTAATTGAAGGATAATTGCTCTTACAATGTTGGTTTGATTTCTGCCATACATCAATCAGCCCTAGGTAGACATATGTCCCCTCCCTCTGGAAACTGCCTCCCACCTCCCACCCTTTCTCACCCCCCTAGGTTGTCACAGAGCCCCTGTTTGAGTTCCCTGAGTCATACTGCAAATTCCCATTGGCTATCTGTTTTACCTGTGATCGTATGTAATACGCTACCATGCTATACCCTCTCCATTCATCTCACCCTCTCCTCCAACAGTTCGATCCATGTGGTCTTGGAAACTCTCCTGGCTTGACATCTTTTTAGCAGTTTTCTTTGGCACCTAATCTCCCAGGACCACGCCCAGAATAAATCAAAACTCCTCATGTTGATGTGACAATTTCTAGGAAGTATCATCCTGTCTTCTGGCTCAAATATCCCGGAAGGTTAACTGTGGATGAATCAAATTCAACACAAGTGCCTTCCCATCTGCTCTGTACCCAGAAGGGAGTAGAAAATAATGAAGGCAGTGCTGATGGATGAGATGGAATTAGATGAGGCTTCAGTCATATGAGAAAGGTTCTAAGAAAGTAGACCCACATTTCAATGTGACAAGTGGCAAGGACTCACTTGGCCATTGGACCAATGACTCGCCAATCAATGTTCCATCAATTACGACTGCCACAAGACTCCAAGTCAATCCAGAAATCACAGCTTGATACGAATATCCAGTCTCCATCTGTCTAGGCCCACGGGCATCATGACATTGTTAATTCTACTGCTTGGAAATGATTTTGAGACCATTACTTTTTTGATTCTCAGTTCAGCTGAAAGGATTATATGGTATGAGGCATTGAATCCACAAGAATAGCCCAGCTCTAATCTTCAGACTTTTGGGGTCAAACCAGGTGGGACTGAACTGACCCAGAACACATGGCCAGTGCTTATGCTGACTGTCCTCAGACCATGCCATCCACACTCTCAATAATATCATTGGTTTGATGAAGGTGGGTATTGGAATGCCAGGAATGACATGAAAGAATTCCAAGATTCCGGGTGTTATTGGAACGCATCCGAGTGCTTCCCAACACCCATAAACTTACTGGAGCAAATGTTCTACAGCAGAAGCTACTTGTTTGGTCACAGACAAGATATTTCTGCATGGTGTTTCTTTCCCTTCATGACATGGACATTCTCTAAGAATTGAATATGATTGCAGTCCACTAATAATGACCTTTTGTACATTGTATTGCAGGCAGTAGTCAAAAAATATCCCCAATAAGAAGCAAAAAGGCAAAATGGTTGTCTGAGGAGGCCTTACAAATAGTTGAGAAAAGAATAGAAGTGAAAGGCAAAGGAGAAAAAGAAGATATACCCATCTTAATGCAGAGTTTCAAAGAATAGCACGGAGAGATAAAGAATTCCTCAGTGATCAATGAAAAGAAATAGAGGAAAACAACAGAATGGGAAAGACTAGAGATCTCCTCAAGAAAATTAGAGATATCAAGGGAATATTTTATGCACAGGTGGGCACAATAAAGGACAGAAATGGTATGGACCTAACAGAAGCAGAAAATATTAAGAAGAGGTGGCAAGAATACAAAGAACTACACAAAAAAGGATCTAAGTGACCCAGATAACCACGATGGTGTGATCACTCACCTAGAGCCAGACATCCTGGAGTGCGAAGTCAAGTGGGCCTTAGGAAGATTCACTGTGAACAAAGCTAGTGGAGGTGATGGAATTCCAGTTCAGCTATTTCACATCCTAAAAGATGATGCTGTGAAAGTACTGCACTCAATATGCCAGCAAATTTGGAAAACTCAGCAGTAGCTACAGGACTGGAAGAGGCAGTTATCATTCCAATCCCAAGTAAAGACAATGCAGAGAATGTTCAAACTACCACACAATTGCGCTCATCTCACAGGATAGCAAAGTAATGCTCAAAATGCTCCAAGCCAGCCTTCGATAGAATATGAACCAAGAACTTCCAGATGTTCAAGCTGGATTTAGAAAAGGCAGAGGAACCAGGAATCAAATTGCCAACATCCACTGGATCATGGAAAAAGCAAGAGAGTTCTAGAAAACATCTGCTTCATTGACTATGCTTAAGTGTTTGACTGTGTGAATCACAACAAACTGTGGAAAATTCTTAGAGATGGGAATACCAGACCACTTGACCTGCCTTCTGCGAACTCTGTATGCAGGGCAAGAAGCAATAGTTAGAACTGGACATGGAACAATGGATGGTTCCACCTTGGGAAAGGAGCACATCAAGGCTATATATTGTCACCTTGCTTATTTAACTCTATGCAGAGTGAAAGTGAAAGTGAAGGTCGCTCAATATGTCTGACTCTTTGCGACACCATGAACTATACAGTCCGTGGATATCTCCAGGCCAGAATACCAGAGTGGGTAGCTTTTCCCTTCTCCAGGGAATCTTCCAAGCCCAGGGATCCAACCCAGGTCTTCCGAATTGCAGGCAGATTCTTTCCCAGCCGAGCACAAGAGTACATCATACTAAATGCCAAACTGGGTGAAGCAAAGGCTGGAATCAAAACTGCAGGGAGAAATATCAGTAACCTCGTATATGCAGATCACACCACCCTTATGGCAGAAAGCAAGGAGGAGCTAAAGAGCCTCTTGATGCAAGTGAAAGAAGAGAGTGAAAAAGCTGGCTTAAAACTAAGTATTCAAAAAATGAAGATCATGGTATCCAGTTCCATCACTTCATGGTAAACAGATGGTGAAACAATGGAAACAGTGAAAGACCTTAGTTTCCTGGGCTCCAAAATCATTGCAGATGGTGACTGCAGCCATGAAATTAAAAAATGCCTGCTCATTGGAAGAAAAACTATGACCAACCTAGATAGCATATTAACAAGAAGGGACATTACTTTGCTGACAAAATTTCTATTTAGTTGAAACTATGATTTTCCAGTGATCATATATAGATATGAGAGTTGGACCATAAACAAAGCTGAGTGCCAAAAAGAATTGATGCTTTTGAACTTGGTGTTGGAAAAGACTCTTGAGAGTCCCTTGGACTGAAAAGAGGTGAAACCAGTCAAACCTAAAGGAAATCAGAACAGAATGATCTCTATTTGTTTCCAAGGCAAACTATTCAATATCACGGTAATCCAAGTCTATGCCCCAACCAGTAATGCTGAAGAAGCTGAAGTTGAACAGTTCTATGAAGGTCTACAAGACCTTCTAGAACTAATACCCCAAAAGATCTCCTTTCCATTATAGGGGACTTGAATGTAAAAGTAGGAAGTCAAGAAATACCTGGAGTAACAGGCAAATTTGGCCTTGGAGTACAGAATGAAGCAGGAGAAAGGATAATAGAGTTTTGCCAAGAGAACTCACTGGTCATAGCAAACACCCTCTTCCAACAACACAAGGGAAGACTCTACACCTGGATGTCACCAGATGGTCAACACTGAAATCAGATTGATTATATTCTTTGCATCCAGAGATGGAGAAGCTGTACACAGTCAGCAAAAGCAAGACTGGGGGCTGACTGTAGCTCAGATCATGAGCACCTTATTCTGAAATTCAGACTGAAATTGAAGAAAGTAGGGAAGACCACTAGACCATTCAGGTATGACCTAAATCAAATCCCTTATGATTATACGGTGGAAGGGAGAAATAGATTCAAGGGATTAGATCTGATAGACGAGTGCCTGAAGAACTATGGAGGGAGGTTCATGACATTGTACAGAAGGCCGGGAGCAAAACCATCCGCAAGAAATAGAAATGCAAAAAGGCAAAATGGTTGTCTGAGGAGGCCTTACAAACAGCTGAGAAAAGAAGAAAAGTAAAAGGCAAAGGAGAAAAGGAAAGATATACCCATCTGAATGCGGAGTTTCAAAGAATAGCAAAGAGAGATTAAGAAAGCCTTCCTCAGTGATCAATGCAAAGAAATAGAGGAAAACAATAAAATGGGGAAGGCTAGAGATCTCTTCAAGAAAATCAGAGATACCAAGGGAACACTTCATGCAAAGATGGGCTCAATAAAAGACAGAGATGGTATGGACCTAACAGAAGCAGAAGATACTAAGAAGAGGTGGCTGCTGCTGCTGCTGCTAAGTCACTTCAGTCATGTCCGACTCTGTGCGACCCCATAGACGGCAGCCCACCAGGCTCCCCCGTCCCTGGGATTCTCCAGGCAAGAACACTGGAGTGGGGTGCCGTTTCCTTCTCCAGTGCATGAAAGTGCAAAGTGAAAGTGAAGTCGCTCAGTCGTCTCTGACCCTTAGCGACACCATGGACTGCAGCCTACCAGGCTCCTCCGTCCGTGGGATTTTCCAGGCAAGAGTACTGGAGTGGGGTGCCATTGCCTTCTCCAAGAAGAGGTGGCAAAAATACACAAAAGATCTATACAAAAAAGATCTTCACGATGGTGTGATCATTCACCTAGAGCCAGACAACCTGGAATGCAAAGTCAAGTGGGCCTTAGGAAGCATCACTGTGAACAAAGCTAGTGGAGGTAATGGAATTCCAGTTCAGCTTTTTCAGATCCTAAAAGATGATGCCATGAAAGTGTTGCACTCAATATGCCAGCAAATTTGGAAAACTCAGCAGTGTCCACAGGACTGGAAAAGATCTGTTTTCATTCCAGTCCCGAAGAAAGAAAATGCCAAAGAATGCTCAAATTACACTCATGTCACATGCTAACAAAGTAATGCTCAAAATTCTCCAAGCCAGGCTTTAAAGTACATGAACTGTGAACTTCCAGATATTCAAGCTGGATTTAGAAAAGGCAGATGAACCAGAAATCAAATTGCCAACATCCACTGGATCATCAAAAAAGCAAGAGAGTTCCAGAAAGACTTCTGCTTTATTGAGTATGCCAAAGCCTTTGACTGTGTGGATCACAATAAACTGTGGAAAATTCTTTAAGAGATTGGATTACAAGACCACCTGACCTGCCTCCTGAGAAATCTGTATGCAGGTCAGAAAGCAACAGTTAGAACTGGACATGGAACAACAGACTGGTTCCAAATACAAGGAGTACATCAAAGCTGTATATTGTCACCCTGCTCATTTAAGTTATATGCAGAGTACATCATGAGAAACACTGGGTTGGAGGAAGCACAAGCCGGAATCAAGATTGCTGGGAATAATGTCAATAATCTCAGATATGCAGATGACACCACCCTTATGGCAGAAAGTGAAGAGGAACTAAAAAGCCTCTTGATGAAAGTGAAAGAGGAGAGTGAAAAAGTTGGCTTAAAGCTCAACATTCAGAAAACTAAGATCATGGCATCTGGTCCCATCACTTCATGGCAAATAGATGGGGCAACAGTGGAAACGGAGACACACTTTAATTTTGGGGGCTCCAAAATCACTGCAGATGGTGGCTGCAGCCATGAAATTAAGATGCTTACTCCTCGGAAGGAAAGTTATGACCAACCTAGATAGCATATTCAAAAGCAGAGACATTACTTTACCAACAAAGGTCTGTCTAGTCAAAGCTATGGTTTTTCCTGTAGTCATGTATGGATGTGAGAACTGTAAAGAAACTGAGTGCCGAAGAATTGATGCAGAGATATTACTTTGCCAACAAGAGTACATCTAGTCAAGGCTATGGTTTTTCCAGTGGTCATGTATGGGTGTTAGACTGTGAAGAAAGCTGAGAACCGAAGAATTGATGCTTCTGAACTGTGGTGTTGGAGAAGACTCTTGAGAGTCCCTTGGACTGCAAGGAGATCCAACCAGTCCATCCTAAAGGAGGTCAGTCCTGACCATTATTGGAAGGACTACTGCTGAAGCTGAAACTCCAGTACTTTGGCCACCTGATGTGAAGAGCTGACTCATTGTTAAAGACCCTGATGCTAGGAGGGATTGAAGACAGGAGGAAAAGGGGACAACAGAGGATGAGATGGTTGGATGGCATCACTGACTTGATGGACATGAGTTTGAGGAAGCTCCAGGAGTTGGTGATGGGCAGGGAGGCCTGGCATGCTGCAGTCCATGGGGTTGCAAAGTGTCGGACATGACCGAGCGACTAGACTGAAGTGAATAATGACCTGACACACTCTTGTTCACTATCATAGCAGTCAGTAATTACCTGATTAAAATAGTTCCTTCAAATGACATGAAATAAGAAACCTTAATACAGATACATCTCTTTTTTTCTGAAAATGAGTTGACACATTTGATTAATTGTTGAATTCTCATTTTCAAATACTTTGGGCACCAAGGAATATACTTTATCCCCAAATTATTTTGAATGTATATAATCATTTTGAGGCTTCCTAGGTGGCACTAATGGTTAAAAAAAAAAAATCCAGTCTGCCAATGCACAAATTGTAAGAGAGTCTGGTTTGATCCTGTGTTGGGAAGCTCTCCTGAAGGCGGGCATGGCAACCCACTCCAATACTCTTGAACAGAGAATCCCATGGACAGAGGAGACTGGCGGGCTATAGTCCATGGGGTTGTAAAGAGTCAGACATGATTGAAGTGACTTAGCACACACTGAATATAATCCAGTGTTTATTTTTATAATTCTGAGAACTTTACTCCTTTGGTCTTCACGTTGAAGATCAATTATCTTTGAAAGGCATTGAATAAGAATAATTTTTGAAAATGCAAATCTGCCCTTTGTCTAATTCCCAATTAAACTAAAAAATATGATTACTTGAAATATCTCCTTCTGTTGCATCCTGCATACTTAAAATGTTGCTTTCCTCAATTTTAAGATTTTTATGATATAATTTCTTATCATAAAGAAAAGTAATTTTCTATTTTTAACTTCATTCTATATTTTAAATAAAACTTGATTACCTTGAGTACTTTTCGTTTTATTCTGAATCAGCTGTACTATGAACCCCTTGAGGGTGGAGAATAAGTTGTGGGGGTTTTGGTACAATCCTTCCTGCGTAGCCCTGTATTTAGGATAAATAATAGCTCAATAAATAGGACCTGAATGAAAATCGCACAGTGACCCGGTTCCTATGTGTTCGCTTTGACCATAATCTGTAAATTTGCCAACATCTCTTTTGCTTTCTACTCCTCAGGAACATAGTTTAACTTTACTCCTTCTGTATGTGGTAACACAAATGTTTCACTAAATAATTCAGAAATCGCTTCTGAATATGAGGTCAAAGAGCAAATGGGATGCAAATTATGGACAAGCATTCAGATATAAAGCTTCCTGACAAGAGTATAATGAGTCTTGCAATAACTATTCAACAACATTTGAAAGACCTATTAGAGCACTTATTTTTTCAGGAATTAAATAGTAGAACTTCTTTGGGAGAGCCAACATGACTTTAGAAGACAATTTCAAATTCACTGTAGAATTTCTCAGAAATGCAAACGATGCTGCTGACGGGAAACTGCCAGAGAGCCTCCAGCCCGTGGCTGTCACGGTGCCCTTGAGCGTCAGGAAAACTTTCACTCTGGTAGACTCAAATTTCACAGAGACACACTAGATTCGTGCTTTAAAATAGTGAATACCTTCAAAGATATTTTGAGTGAATGACAAATACATATGGTAGGAATCCTTTCAGAGGTAGCATCCAATACAAAGCACTCTGATGCTGTCTATATAATGATTGAGTGTCTGCAGGGAAGTTCACTACCTGACATGAACTCAAGAACTATTTTCTTTTCTTTTCTTTTTTTAGAAAGCTGAGAACTAACAAGAAAATTTTCGGGCAATGAGTTACATTTCTCCTCCAAGAGAGAAGTTGATTTGAGTCAGAGTTTCACATCTAGAAATACCCAGTTGATTAATGCTTCCAGAATCACGAGAGAGAGTCTTATGAGTCCAACCAAGTCTCCCATGAAACTAAATTTCACTTGTTTACAGAAACTTTAGAAAATGCCAGACGAAATTTTAGGGGTGTGAGGTTTTAGGACTTCTAAGTACACAGTTTTAATCCTTGACAGAGCCCATTCACTCTGATTCAAAATTGAGATTGTGTGCATGGATTTCTTTCTTTTAACCATGAAAACATAAACTGTGCTGATGGCCAGTGTCTCTCCTGGTGCTAATGCTCAACAGACATTTTAGACTGATTATGAAATGGCTACATCATAGCAATTTGACAGCACTGTCCGCCTTCCCTCGGGGTGCCTTTGGAGAAGGCAATGGCACCCCACTCCAGTACTCTTGCCTGGAAAAATCCCATGGATGCAGGATCCTGGTGGGCTGCAGTCGATGGGGTCGCTAAGAGTCGGGCACAACTGTGCTACTTCACTTTCACTTTTCACTTTCATACATTGGAGAAGGAAATGGCAGCGTTCTTGCCTGGAGAATCCCAGAGACAATGGACCCCTGTCTATGGGGTTGCATGGAGTCGGACACGACTGAAGTGACTTAGCAGCAGCAGCAGCAGTCGTTGAATATAATTTTGTCCTTTTGTGAGGATCATCAGTGGCTATGTTCATTGGGATGGAGGCCATTATAGGCTGGACTCCCAGTTCATTTACTAAAATGCTCTGTGATTAATTTATAAATTTGGAACCACTACTAATGTACTTTTTTTGAGGCTTTACTTCTATTAAGATGGAATATCCGAATGTAATATGTTGATTAGGGAAAAGAGATAAAAACAGGAAACTGATGAACCATGGGGAAATATGCTTGAGAGCAAACTGATTTCATAAAACAAATATAATTGGCATGGAAATGAAGGTTGTCTCATGCACACAGGTCAAATTTTATTACAGTGATGTTCAAGAGAGTTTAGTACAGGAATTTTAGATAAATCAGTCAAATAAATGGGCTTCTCCATGGTGCTTATGTATATTCTATCTCAATCTTTCTTGTAATAGAACTCATTAGCGAGATTGGACCTGCACATTTAAAAACTGATTACCCAAGATAATGTGAGATGGGCCCAGTATCCTTTCTAGACTTAATCCCATCTTGCAAGTGTGAACTGCTTTAATACATTGATGTTTACACACACACGCACACACACACACACACACACACACACACACACACACATTGCTTCATATTTTAGGACAATAAGGGAAGAAGAGCCAGGAAGTGAAGCAGTTAGATTCACAGGTGAACAGTCTAGCCTTTGGGTTCAAATGTAGCCCCACTCCACAGGCATCACGGCATCTTGGAGTTATTACTCAGTCAACCTGTTTCTAAGTGTCCTCGTTTCCAAAATAGGGATAATGAAGGGGCTGACATTATAGAAAGGCGGGTGAGAGTTAGATGCAGGGTCTGTGGCCTGATGATTCACTGGATATGAGCACTTAACACACGTCCCTGGTATTGTCAGATGGACAGGGCGTGTGTTGGCTTCTTTCCAGCTGAGGAAATCGAATGACAGAGGTGAAGGGCTTCTGTAGGAACTTTGACGTTTCTTATTCAAACAAGTTGATCTAGCTTTACCTTTAGCAGGACTTCTATCAAAACTAATGTTATGAACCAGACAGAACTGTGTGCTTCCCATTTCCCTTTATCCACTCACTTTGCATAGACACCTGAGAAATGGAAAGAATTCTAGCCTCTCACTCTAGGTAATTTATTCCATGATTTTGGATTTCTGTCTTCTCTTTTAGGCCTCAGTTTCTTTGTCTCCTGGTAAGTCTCTAAGCAGTGGCCACAGGACTGGAAAAGGTCAGTTTTCATTCCAATTCCAAAGAAAGGCAATGTCAAAGAATGCTCAAACTACCGCACAATTGCACTCATCTCACAAGCTAGAAAAGTAATGCTCAAAATTCTCCAAGCCAGGCTTCAGCAATACGTGAACCAAGAACTTCCCGATGTTCAAGCCTATTTTAGAAAAAGCAAAGGAACCAGAGATCACATTGCCAACATCTGCTAGATCATGGAAAAAGCAAGAGAGTTCCAGAAAAACATCTATTTCTGCTTTCTTGACTATGCCAAAGCCTTTGATGTATGGATCACAATAAACTGTGGAAAATTCTGAAAGAGATGGGAATACCAGACCACCTGACCTGCCTCTTGAGAAACCTGTATGCAGGTCAGGAAGCAACAGTTAGAACTGGACATGGAACAACAGACTGGTTCCAAATAGGAAAAGGAGTCCGTCAAGGCTGTATATTGTCACCCTGCTTCTTTAACTTCTATGCAGAGTACATCATGAGAAACGCTGGGCTGGAAGAAGCACTAGCTGGAATCAAGATTGCTGGGAGAAATATCAATAACCTCAGATATGCAGATGACACCACCCTTATGGCAGAAAGCGAAGAAGAACTAAAAAGCCTCTTGATGAAACTGAAAGAGGAGAATAAAAAAGTTGCCTTATAGCTCAACATTCAGAGAACGAAGATCATGGCATCTGATCCCATCACTTCATGGGAAATAGATGGGGAAACAGTGGAAACAGTACAGACTCTATTTTGGGGGGCTCCAAAATCACTGCAGATGGTGATTGCAGCCATGAAATTAAAAGACGCTTACTCCTTGAAAGAAAAGTTATGACCAACCTAGATAGCATATTCTGAAGCAGAGACATTACTTTGCCAACTAAGGTCCGTCTAGTCAAGGCTATGGTTTTTCCTGTGGTCATGTGTGGATGTGAGAGTTGGACTGTGAAGAAAGCTGAGTACCGAAGAATTGATGCTTTTGAACTGTGGTGCTGGAGAAGACTCTTGAGAGTCCCTTGGACTGCAAGGAGATCCAGCCAGTCCATTCTGAAGAAGATCAGCCCTGGGATNAACTAAGGTCCGTCTAGTCAAGGCTATGGTTTTTCCTGTGGTCATGTGTGGATGTGAGAGTTGGACTGTGAAGAAAGCTGAGTACCGAAGAATTGATGCTTTTGAACTGTGGTGCTGGAGAAGACTCTTGAGAGTCCCTTGGACTGCAAGGAGATCCAGCCAGTCCATTCTGAAGAAGATCAGCCCTGGGATTTCTTTGGAAGGAATGATGCTAAAGCTGAAACTCCAGTACTTTGGCCACCTGATGCAAAGAGTTGACTCACTGGAAAAGACTCTGATGCTGGGAGGGATTGGGGTCAGGAGGAGAAGGGGGCGACTGAGGATAAGATGGCTGGATGGTATCAGGAACTCGATGAACGTGAGTCTGAGTGAACTCCAAGAGATGGTGATGGACAGGGAGGCCTAGTGTGCTGCGATTCATGGGGTCGCAAAGAGTCGGATGCGACTGAGTGACTGAACTGAACTGAAGTCTCTAAGGCCCTTTTCTGAGTGAAATAATATTAATTTACAAACTAGATAATCAAATTCTTGAGCTCTGATATTTCACTCTAATAAATAAATATCTTAAAAGAAAAAATATCTACATTTTGATCATGAAAATATTGTTACATGTTAATCTACGCATATTATTTAGACCTGATATTAGGTCAGTTCTTACTTTGGTTTAACATCCCATTTCAGAAAAAAGTTGTCATGTAAATCAGATGCATAAATTCAAGTTAATATTGACAGTAGTTATGGAAAAGTTTTCTCTACAAGTCCAAATATGGCCATTAATAACATGTTATGTATTAGTGTGTGTACGTGTGGTGTATTGCTTCACAACTTCACGTGACAGACAGTATCTAAATCTAATTGTTTCTGAAATTCTACATGATTTTCATTAAACACCCTATTTTACACTTTCAGCTAAGAAACTGTGTTCCAGATTTAATATGACCTGCTGCCACATCTTTTATTTTTCTCTTTTATTTCTTCACTTCTAAAACTTGGACTTTTATGGTTACTGGAATACAATGTTTTTTTTTTTTAAAAGAAAGATGAATAAAACCATTGACATTTCCTCAATTTCATACTATTGCTGTTTTGATTCTTAATTTGTGTATGCTGTGGGTATCTACAAAAGTGATTTAATTTGGATCTCTTCTGTGTTCATACACTATTTTAGAGGCAGAGATCATTTTGATGGACATGTAGGTTTAATAAATTCATTCTAACTGCTTGCTTTATGAGATGACTGGATTAGTTGTTGATAACAATTTCTTAAAAGAATAAATTAAGTCCCTGTATAAACTTCAGTGGTCTTCCCTGGCAGGCTGCTGTCTGTAGGGTTGCAAAGAGTCAGACGCAACTGAAGCGACTGTGGGCACGTGCACACACAGACCTTAGCAGAAAAGACCCCTCAGTGATGTCGTAACTCTGTACGTTTCACGTGATTTCTTGTGATTCACTGTCTATTTTCTATTTAACTCACTTGACATGGCAGTTTCCTCTGTGGACTCCCGTAAGTCATGTTGAACTCTCAGTTTTTTAATTTTTATTAATATCTGTGTATCTGATATCTGAAGCTATAAGTTCACATCCTTTATATTTATTCCCCATGGAAGTTCAGTGTTTGTACACCACAGCTGTAAACTCATGTCAACATAAAGCATCGCCTGAATTAGCAACAGACTTCATAACTTACTTAAGTTGTTCATAAATAAATAAACCTGAGTAAATTTTCTAAAATTCAGGGTAAAAATGTTGGCAAGATTCCTCAACAGATTCTCTCAGTGATCAACTTCCCTATCATAAAAACAGTGGCAGGGCTAATTGGAAATACAAGAACTTTTGGTAATACCTTGAGGGTGTCTATTATATAACTCTTAGTTTTCCAAATCAGCATTTGGAAAACCCCCAAAATCATATCAGATGACTGCAGTAATAACAGTTAAGATTCATCCCATAGAGAATCCCCTATTTTGTTGTGCAACCCAATGGTTCAAGGCTTTTGTGGAGTTAGCACAAAACATCCCATTCACAAAGGATCTTCACGAAGAAGTGATTATGCTGTTCCCTGCCCTTATTGGTCTCATCAGTAAAACGCATCATCAGAAGCATCCAGCATCTCTTTAAACTACACAGTTTTACACATGATTCTTCACATCAGAAATCAACTGATTCAGATGAAGACTACCCCTTAGAAGGTATGTAAAGGAATCAGAGTTTACACAGAAAGGAATTTAAAAAGTGAAAATTAACACTTAAAAGGAATAGTCTTTAACAGGTATAAGTGTGTCTAGATTCTTTAAAAGATGGACCCTTTGTCACACATGTAACACACTGAGATAATTTTGAGAGCTCAGAATTCATCGATCTCAGAGCCTCAACTTTAGTTACTCATGTGGACATATGTCTCAGGACCTTGAAACCCTACTAGCTCTAATTCCACCAAACTACAGATGGGGAAATTGAGGACAAAAAGAGTCAATCAGATATTTAGTAAACGTCCTTACACAGTACCTTCATTTGATGTATGACTATAATGAGAAAGAGACATAAGAATACTGAAAGATAATGAATTGACCAGAATTTTGGAGAAATAAGAATAAAAAAGACCTCAATAAATATCACCTACTATGAAGCTATCTAGGGGAAAGGAATACAGGTAGCTTGAAGGCTGAAGAACGTGATAGGTGGCTGAGAAGAAGAAAGGAAAGAAAAAGTCAAATAAATAGTCAATATGGGTGAAGTTCTTTCTGATGAGAGTTTTTAAAGATAGCTTTCCATACTCTCAAATTCACTTTATACTAAAAATGTGATGTTTTTGATAAAAGGCCATGGGGTCACAAAGAATCAGACATGACTGGCAACTCAACAACAGCAACATACAAAGCTTATAAAAGAAATATATTTCCAATACCTTATGCAGCAATACATTCTTTTAAGAAATGATGCAGTCAAAATCACTATGCCATTTTTTTTAAGTGCCTAGCATAAAAGACTTGGAATGATCTTTATTGAGGGCTACAGTATACTCTGGTTTGAATCTGAAAGAAAAGGTGGAGTCTTGCATAATTGCGTGTCTTTATCTTCATACTGTATTAAGCCTAAATATTGTCTGGAGTAAATATTACTAGTGGTTGCCAGTTGTCTAATCTTGAAATAACGTATAGTTCATAAATGCAAGTTGAAAATAGTTTAGCAATCTCAAGTATATGACCCAGGTATATTGGTTGCATCTTTTCCCTCTGGGAATTGAGATCTTGGATTAATTTTTAAATTGACTGTAGGTATCTCTTGGTATGAGGTGGGCATGGCAACCGACTCCAGTGTTCTTGCCTGGAGAATCCCTATGGACAGAGGAGCCTGGCGGTTTACAGTCCAACGGGTCACAAAGAGTCGGACACGACTGAGCAACTAAGCACAGTACATCTCTTGATAGAGGGCTTCCCTGGTAGCTCAGCGGTAAAGAATCTGTCTGCCAGTCCAGGAGATGTGGGCTCAACCCCTGGGTCTGGAAGATCCCCTGGGGGAGGAAATGGCAACCCCTTCCAGTACTCTTGCCTGAGAAATCCCATGCAGAGAGGAGCCTGGTGGGCGAAAGTCCATGGGGTCACGAAGAGTCAGACATGACTTAGTGCCCAAACAACCACAACAACAGCTCTTGACATACTGCTACCTAAACCATTAGTGAGGAAATGATAAGGAAAATACATTTGAACTCACTTTTGTGTTACCCTGAAGTTTTCTCTCTGAAGATTATGTTTAAGAGAGCACAGGACCTTAAAAGTTCTGATGTGGGATTCTGCTTGGAGGCCCTCAGAGAGATGTCTAAATGTTAAGGGGTCCCTGTGGAGAGGCACTGCCCAGCAGTTCATGCAAATCCACGGTAATACTGTGTTCAAATAAAGACCTTGGTTTCCATGCACCTTTTCAGAAATGTGTTTGCTTCTTTATTAAACGAGATCTGGCTCGAGAAGAAGAGTGAAAAACATCTTCTACAATCAATGTTCATTTAACTATCACACTGTCGATATTGTCTTAGCAAATCAAAACAGAGGCAACTTTGGTGACTCCTCCTTAGAATAACTTAAAAGAAGCATCCTAACAAGATGGTATGAGAATTAAAATGTGAAAATTAACATTCACGCATGAAGCTGCCTACAGCACTTTCTTTTCATGAAAATAGTAAAATGAGAGTAATGGAGATCATACTGAAGTGTAAAGTTATGACCAATCACCAATACCTTATGTGAATGCAGTTAAAGTTTAAATCACTCAATTCTAAAGAATCTGAGTGAAAAGGTTAGGTAGTAGGCATATCTTCTCAGTTTCTGCAATCAAGGAAGGTTTGTTGAGCCAAGGTAATGAAATCTTTTAACTTAACATATTTAATCAGCATTGCATTGTGGTTTTTAGGCTAAAAATAAATAAGTAAATACTATTTCCAGTGAATATGTGTGTTTGTAAAATTGTCAGTAATTTTAAGGTAAATTGAGTAAAAGTGAATTTAGGAACTTCATAACTGATAGCTTGTTCACTTTTTGCTTTTTCTTTTGCTACATTAGTAGGTGATTAAAGTATAAAAATGGAGATATGAAAATGACCTAGCAAAGGAAAGATACTGATTACTTCTCTAACCAGAGGGGTATCAGGAAACGGAAAGGGATTTGGAGTCCTCCACTGTGTATTTGTTTTTTAATTGCTTGGAGTACATAGAGAAAAATGTTACAAGTTATAAATCTTGGTTGTGGAAAGATGATGGTGTTTATATATTGCTTTTACTTTTCAGTATAGTCTGAAATATTTGTAAATTGAAAATAAAGTTTTCTCCTATTTTTAAAATTCTAATAAGGAAGACATGTTTATATGTGACTCGTTTAGTGAAAATTTTTAAATTTCATTTGATTTAGTTTTCTTCTGAGTTCAAAATTTATATTTAAAATAAGTAAATTTATGTAATTTATAAAACTATCTGCTAAACAAAACACTCAGCAGAAGATAAAATCCTAAATATTTTAAATATATTCTGATACCTGAGGAGCTTTCTTTCCCCCTTTTATGTTGGTATAGTTTATTTGGGGACATTTTATATGCTTCAATGCAAGTAACCTTTTGGAGGCAAAAACATGACAATTTTATTCAAGATATCAATTAATGAAAATGTATAATTTGGTTTTGTCTTATATTTATAAACACTATGTAAATACAGAAATACACTTCATGGAATGTTGTAGTAAGAAAAGTTTTACTATACTTCAGGCTAAAGTTCCATGGAATTTTGTGTTTTCTTTCCTTAGTTAACGCAATTTTTAAAAGTCAAACCAATCCTCTGGAAAAACACAAAAACAAAACCTAGAACATAACAGCCCCTTGTATCACTAAGAGTGGACATGTGAAAAATTTAAAGCAATCATTATACATGTTTTTCTTCATTGGATTTGTTAGGCAGGAATCACTATTTTAAATATTCTTGCCAAACCTCCTCATAACAGCAAAGGGACCAAGTTGGTTTAAATGTAAGCTGCACCTGAATAGCCTTGGCTATAGCTATAGTCACTGTATTAATTATGAAAGGAAGCAGATGGAAGTTTCCAGGTCTTGACTTTTTATTTTAATGTGGGCACCCTAGCCCCGGATGGTCTGCATGCTCAAGCTTGTGTTTCCATTCACAGTCTGAAGTCTGCACACAGTTTGCAGTAACAGGAAAGTCCTTCCAATGGTGCTGCACCTGGGCTGGGCAGGCATACGGGGAGCAGAGGTCAAGGCCAGCTCTTAATAAGCATTGACTCCGCAGACTTCAGACTGTGAGAGCTCCAGACGCCCCCCGTGGAGCCCTCTTACAGCTCTGCTCCTCTTCGTTTCAGGATGTAGTATAATCCATAAGCACAACCAAACCACCAGTGGCTTAGTCTTTGCTTTTTACCTTCCAGTTTTGTTTTGTTTTTCCCCTCCACAGAGATTTCAGAAATTAACCCTCTTCTGTCCTCACACCAACCAAAGAGAGGATTTCTTCATTGTCACTGTTTTCCCTTTAAATCTTTTTTTTAATTTTCCTTTTCTTTAATTTTTACTGGCGTATAGTTGCTTTACAACGTTGTTAGTTTCTGCTGAATAGCAAAGCGAATCAGTGATAATGTCTGGGTGTGTGTGTGACCAGTCACTTCAGTCCTGTCCAACTCTTTGCGACCCCATGGACGGCAGCCCGCCAGGCTCCTCTGTCCCCGGGATTCTCCAGGCATGAACACTGGAGTGGGTTGTGATGCCCTCCTCCAGGGGATCTTCCCTGACCCAGGGATTGAACCCTGTGTCTCCTGCACAGGCAGGGGGGTTCTTTACCACCGTGCCACCTGGAAGGCCCTAGTCCTCCGTTTCAGATCTCCTTCCCATTTACGTGGCCACAGAGCATTGCATGCGGCTCCCTGTGCTACCGGCTTAAATCTTCACGTCTTTTCAGGGCGAGACGCAGGTACTTTGAGAAGTGGCTTACAACAGCCAGAGCGGGGGGTTAGTAATGTCTGGACAGGAGGCTAATCGCAGCAAGGCAGATCAGTGGAATGTCTCTTCAACGAATGTTTCTAAAGCAATAAGCTTAGATACTTAAAACCTTAAATGGCATTTTTTGCTTCATTCAGATGCCCCATCCCTCAGAGGCTACATTTCCACACAAGCTTCTGGATAGTCCAGCCACAGGATGAACATGTCTCTAGTCCCCTTTGCTGACATGTTCTCCTCATTTTTGGATTATCTGGTCAGCTCACACGCTCCCATTCTGACGGACATTTTTTTCGCACTTAGGTTCCGTTTCTCTAGTACAATGTTTCCTGAGGGAAAAGTTAGGCCCTTACGATTGTAATAGTAACGTCTCTGCAGGAAAGACACCGAGTCAGTGTGCATTGCCAGGATGAACAGAGTCCAGCTCACGCGCGTCCCCGGAGAGTAGCCTTCCACCCCACGTGGGCACAGGCCACGCGCTGGAAGCAGCGGCTGGCCAATCAAATTCCGTCTTACTGGTCCACAGCCAGGCAGAATTTCAGGATGCCAGAGACGCCTGCCTCTGCAGGGACAGGTATTCTCCTGATGTCCTGTGCATCCTGCTAGCCCCATTCTCCCCACAGTTGAAAAATATAGTTTAAGCCTCTTCTGTATAGCGCAATGAACTATACTCAGTATTTTGCAATAATCTATAAAGGAAAAGCATCTGAAAAAGAATCTAAATATATGTAATGAATCACTGTACTGTACACCTGAACCACTACCACACTGTCGATCAGCTATGTTTCAATACCATATATATACGTGCGCGTGTGTGTGCATGCGCGTGTATGCTTTGTCTGACTCTTTGTGGCCCCGAGGACTGTAGCCTGCCAGACTGCCCTGTCTATGGGATTTTTCAAGCAAGAATCTATATATATACATAGTTTAAAAGTTACAGCTGAGTGTGACCCTTAGCTGGACAGTTCAGCCTGAGGCCAGTGCTACCCAAGCAGAAATGGCTGAGAACCCGGCACAGCAGGTGGGAAACCTCAAAGGCTGGGGTGTGTGCGAAGTCTGGGGAAAGAGTCTTGAGAAGGAGCGTAAAAACATCCAAAAGGGGTTCCCGGGGGGGGCCAAGGAACCTTTGTTTCTCAAGGACCTCCATCCCCAACAGACCCTCACCGTGCTGTGGAACAGGAAGGGGGAGACATTTTGCACAGCTCGCAGCTTCAGCGTGGGCCCCGCGTTCTCCCGAGCTGCCCCCTAACGCGTCAGGACACACAGGGTGAGGGGCAGAGGGACAAGGCCCCACCGCGGCCCCGCAGGAGCACAATCACCCGTGTTCCCCTAGTGTCTGCCGTTACTTACGGTCCTGCAGAAGCAAGAGCACGTCTGCTCTTCAGATTAGCATGGAAGAAGGGACGGTGGGAGGAGCTCAGAGTCCCATTTCTTCTTTTTTTTTTTAATGTTTACTGGAGTTGTTCCCAGCTGTTGTGTTGGTTTCTGCTGTACAGCAAAGTGGATCAGCTCCAGTATGCCTGTACCCCTCTCTCTTTTGGCTTTCCTTCCCATTTAGGACACAGAGCCCTGAGCAGCACTCTCTATGCTGCACACCAGAGTCTCATCAGTTATCTAATGTATAGAGTTCTATTTCTTATTCACACCTGTTGTGGATGTCTTAGATTCAACCACCTGAAATTATAACACCAATATAATTTTAATCATTTTCCCCAAGATCCTATTTTCCACCACCTCCCTCACATACAGGTCTAAATTTATTGCTCATTCAAATCTATAATTTAAGAATTAAACCTAAAAGGTAAACATTATGTATAATTTAATACCTTGACTCTGAATTATACTTCAGTTTTCTGCTTATATTTTGACTTCTTCTATTTCTGACTATATTTCAGAGTAATGGAAAAAGAATGGGCTAAATCACTATCTTATATATATTTGTCTAATGAATTTTTATAATTCATAAATCAGTGGAAAAAACCTTACCAGATATGAGCAAGATACAGTAATCAAAGCATATACTTAATGGCATAGTGAGAGCTCTAATATTTTGGTGTCACAAGTTGATTCAGACATATATATATGTATATATGGCATATATATATATATACACACATGACATTCATCTCAGATGACAGTCATCTCAGAAATTTAAATTATAAGGTTCAAAACAAATTGACTTTGCATGCTTAGAACATGCCTTCATAGTTGTGAATCTCATGGGTGATTCCATTTTAATTTTTGTGTAATTTGGATGCAAAGAAATTCTAATTGACCTTATCAGTCATAAGGTGCATTTTTTTTTAAACAGTTCCACTAATGTAGCTTTTGATGAGGCATCCCATTTTTGACAAACTAGTAGACTGGCTTGAGATCAAAGTTACCTGAAGCAGACGGTGCAAAGAATTCCAGACAGACACAGTGCTGGTGGATGGCCATCAGCATTTCAATACCACTGATAGCTAATTTGGAGTGTTTCTTATCTCTAGCGTACATTTTAGAAAACATATCCCTTTGGTATGCGTTCCTTTCTATCTTTATTACTCCAAATAATCAGGTTCAGAAAGAAAACTTGTTTTCGTCTAACACTTTTACTATCCTAAAATTAAACTTTTCAAAAGAGAACATCTTAGTGGTAATCAACGCTGAAGAAAACTGATTCAAGAACTTATTGGAAAGAAAAAACTGAGAATTACATGCCCACTTTTACAGCAAATATGATTTGCTAAGCTATACGACTCTGCAGATTATATCCAATTCTTGATGTATCTTTTACTAATTCCAAGTCTAAACGAAATGTCCAGAAAAATATAGCTTTTCTTTATATAATAACTATACATATTATGAACCAAGAATTTTAGATAGTGGATATTTTCATGGTAAATTTAATATATACATATATATATTCCAATAATGATGATTTATTCAAGTGACAAGGAAAATAAATTTAGCATCATCGTCTTTCATCTGAATTCAACCAGTATGCTAAATCTCGGTGCATTTTTAACTAATAAATGGCTTTCCTGCTAGTTGAGAGACTATGGAACTTAAAAAAAATGAATTATAATGAAATGGCAGAAATGGTCATCTCAAATAATTTTTACTGAGGATTAACTTTGCAGCTATATTAATATTAGTAAAAATGAAATTTCTTTGATTCGTTTAGATTGGCTGGTAAGATGCAAACACAAGACAAAACTGAGGCAAGGAGGCTCACAATGCCTCCACTATTTCTCCACTGGCCCTTCCTCTGCACATGGTCAATTAGAATTGAAAATCCTGTGCTGATTTCATTCGCTGGAATTTTTAAACAGGTCAGGAAGAAAGATGTTATTGAAAGGAAAATCTCATCTAAATAAGAAAGGAGCGCAGGGCCATCTGGTCTTAGCCATACGTATAAAAAGTTATTTCAGCTGAACTGCAGGACTGATGCTTCAAAAGGTGTGCCAAAAATCAACCCCAAATCTGTTTACTGTAAAATGTCCCCAACGTTCCTCCTTAAGCCTCCAAATATGCGACCCACAGCTCATTTCCTATCTGTGATTCATGAGCTGCTCTGACCCCAGCGCCTCCCTGAGCTTCCCGGGGTCTCAGGCGGTAGCCGGGCGCTCAATCACTCTTCAGACACATCTCCCTCATGGGGTATCCACAGGGCCGTGGACCTCGCGAAAATGGTGAAAATGACTTTGATAAGTTTTCCCTCAAATGGATTTAGAGTGCAGCCTGCATGGAGGCTTGGAAGGCTAAAACCTGAGGCTTGAAGCAACCAACCAAACCAGTTCCCCTTCTTTCCTCCTTGAGACTGGTGGTGGGCTCCTGTGCAGGCCCTGTGCAGTGCCCGGCTGGCATCCACTCAGAACGCTTCCAAGCCCTGTGCCTGAAAGCTCAGCTTAAAACAACTAAACAAAACCCAGGTCTCTCTGTTCATGAAAAGAAATTGCGAATGTGAGTCCACTTTCAGAAATCATCTTCCTAATGGTAAGAAACAGAAAAGATTTAAAAAATATGGTTTCTGCTGTTTGCCAAGTGAGAGTCCTATGTTTCAATATAATAAAAATATTTTTGATATGAGGCATTTGCAAGAATTATACCATCAGTACCTTCATTTAGCCAGTATCTGAGAGCAGACTTAATTAGCTGGCATCACCACTCGAATTTCATTGTCTTAAAATGTTAATAAACTGACTCAAGAACATCTTTAAAACTCTGATTATAACATAATACTATTTTAATAATTATTTGTTGCCATAAGACTATGTTAAAATATGTCCTTTACATCAACTATACATGCTACATGCAGGTCCAAAAATACAGGATTATAACAGCAACACATGTTAAACAAGATTACAGGCTTCAACTAGTCTTTTGAGAAAAAATTGAATTAGGTATATTCTATTCCAAAAAACACAAGGATCCTGATAAATCCCTGACATGAGATGTCATTGATTGTTTTTGTGTATTTACTACATTTGTTCTGCCATTTCAAATAAATCATTACTATTGTGTGAGAGGAATAAGCTGTCCTATAGTAAATTGTTCTTTCTCTGTTATGCTCTGAAAAACCATTTGTTCTTGAATTGGCGTTACGTAGTTCAACTGTTTCAATCAAGTCCATTATCTTCTTTTCTTTGGAAGATGACTTTTTAGTAACACGTATTCCCAGCGGGCCATGCTATGTTTTGCTTTTAGAAAGTAGGTGAAATTTAAATCCAACTATCTGCTTGTTTTTTAATCTTTGATAAAAAACAGTTCTATAATTCATCCTCAGGCAAGAATGTTGGGAGATCCGTTTATGTAAAAATTATGGAGTCAGGTCCAAGAATTTCTCAGAAAAGTTATGTGTTAGTTCACACTGGAGCCTTACCCCGCAGAATGCCACCTAACTTGTGTGGCTTGCTCGTTCTAACTACAAAATGTGTGAGTTCTTTAGGCTGCATACTTTCATCAATAATAGTAACATGAAAGCAGAAAAGAACGAGATACATTAGCACTTGTTTTGAAAGAATCACATGTCACAGCAACAAAATGAATCTCATTAATTTGTGTTAAATAAATGCTGCTGTTCATGTACATGTGATTTGCAAACCTTTCAAAGTTAACCCTTTTTTAGTGTGCAAGAAATAAGCATGGACAGAAAATTCCAAAATTAAGAAAATAAGGTGTCAAATACTCAGTATATAAGAACGGGTAATATATCCAGTCATTCTATATTAATGAAGATTAATTTTAAACTACAGACCAAAACTTGGTATGAAGAGACGTTATGTATACACAGTTGTTCTGTGTTTACGTCTCAGATATGGCAATGTGCTTTGGTGAAATTATGAAACTTTGTTCTATTTGAGTTCAGTAAAACAAAATCATGTACTTAAATATGCACATCATTAAAAATCTGTGAACAGTTGCTTGGTGAATAACTGTATAGTGTAAGACCCATAAAATAGACTTGAAAATAAATACAAATGCTGTACCACCCCGCAAAATTTTAACCCAACTGTCATCTACCCCAAAGTACATGAACAGAGCGTTGCTTCTAAAAAATCATTTGTATAGATTCTTCCCTCTCGCAATAAGTAAATAGTAAAAATGATTGAATAGGTGACAAAAATTTGAGTAGCAAATAAAAATCACCAAGTCATAACAGATATCAGAACCGCAGCATTTTTATCCACATGATTTCAAAATGCTCCACGTTTCCACATCCTATTTACATCATTGAAATTCAGCCACCTCTGAAATGTTCAGCCAGCATGTTAATCAGGCTGCCCAGGGTCAGGAAACTCTGCCTGACTGCACGTATCTTGATAAATATGGCCATTCCACCCCACAACACATCTTCAAAAGAAAGATAGTTACAAATAAAATGGTCCTTTCCTGTGGGTGTCGGTTAACCCCACAAACAGGAGAACTTCCTATGGGCACAAACCCAGCAGACATTGGTGATTAGGTGATTGAAAATGTTGCCCACAAAGGCGAAATTTTATATGTGATGACATCACCAGCAAACCTGGGTTTCTCTGCGATAGAATGATATGCGTGCCTGGCTGAGTGTGTCTCTGGGAGTGAGTGTGTGTGTGTGTGTGTGTGTGTGCGTGCATGAGAGAGAGAGAGAGATGCTTAAAGAACAGCATTATCAGAAACCAGTATAACCTTCTGCAAGGTTTGCAAGAAATCTTTCCACAGACCTTTGACTTTCTCCAGATTGCATGCAGCTCAAGTTCATTCAGAAATGCATCTCCCCCGAACCCCGCACCAACAAACCGCGTTTTGTTTTGTGAGCACCGCTGTGAATCCTAAAATATCCCGGTGGGTCTGTGGAGATGCGATTTCTGTACCAAATGAGGCGTGGGGGTCTATGGAATAGGGTGTGGGAGTTAGGAGGGTCCCTGGGGGACGTGCATGGGCTCCGAGAAGACCTCTTGGTTTTAGAGGCAAGGAAGGGGTTAAAAAATCGAGGCCGTCTGGGGTAGGAGAAAGGGGATATTGTTGTCTTTAATCTTTCCGCAGTCTGTCTAAGACTTCCATCCCAGATCTGCAGAGCAGTGGGATGGGTCGGGCATGCACTGCGCGCAGGCTCCTTGATTGTAGCGGGGGACCTGGCTGGGGTCCAGACAGGCCGGGCTCTGTTGATCATTATGTCTGGCCTTCAGGTGTCTCGGCGCACAGTGGGCGGCGGTGGGGGAGGTGTGGATAACAGGAGCAGACAAAGAAAAAAAAAATGGTGTATTTAAAAAAGATGATGTGAAAATGTGTGTCCAAGTCCTCTTAAAAAAAAAATGACTCCTACCGTCTTGGACTTTTATAATTAGAACACTCGCTCGGCTCTGGTAGATCTCTTTAAGCCATAATTAGTTATGTCTGGAGCCTTTGAATAATTCCCTTCCATAATTGATGGAGTTAATATTCTCTTTCAAAAATCAGGAGGATGGGGCTTTCTCACAAACTCCCTTTGGGCTGGAGGTTGTGCCGGTCCGAGTCTTCATCAGTGAAAAATCACATTGATGTGACTGACCTTTTAATTTCTTGGGAGACTTAGCGTATAACTTTTTAAGGATTTGGATGATTCTAGAAGTGCAGTCATAGCGCCTGGTTGGATTGCCCTCACTGGATGTAAAAAAGCAAGCAGGAGTGCAGGATCATTCCTCCCCATTTGTTTCTAATTATTTTATAAATAAAAAAGGTGCTTTGTATGTTGCTTCTGTTTGAAACTCCATCAAAAAAAAAAAATCTTAACCACGAATATGACTTAGATGCTAACCGTACCCTTGCGTGCTAGTCAAAAGAAATCCCAGTTACTTTATTCTTTAAGCATTCTTCTATAAAGCAGCTTCCGCATGCTTCCTCCCCACCCCCACATCCTCCACCCTGTTAGGAATTAAAAAAAAAAAAAAATCCTTATACACGGAAGCCTGGATCCCTGGACAGAAAGCTGTCTTTCTCGTCTGTCTTCACACTGGCCACTTTCAGTGGTCTTCCCCTTGTGCCCGGACTTGATTTCACAATTTGTGGACGAAAACCCTGAGAGCAGTTCAGACTCTATCATGATGAGAACATGAAAAGTGGTGGTTAAAAAATAAATAGAAAGAAAGCCCTGGCTTGAAGCCATTGTTCAGAATTTAAGAGCTATTTGCCCCCAAGTGTCTAAGCCGTCTTTCATAGCTAATTATAATAACTGTCAGATGTCTGGAGAGTGGATGGTGCCCTCATCTGTGGAGTCAGCAAAGTTTGTCTTTTATTTTTCTTGGGGACAGATCAAATCTGATTAGGCATTAAGAGCGAAAAGAAGAGAAGTGAGTACATACGTCTGTGCCTTCATTTTTTTTTTCTTATGAACAAAGCAGCGTGCTGGAGCGATGTTTCGAGGGGCAGTCTCCTGCAGCTACTCTTGGAATGCCTGACTTTTATTTTTCATTCTTTCCCTTTCACAGAATCCAGCATGCAACAATTGTTTCTGAAACCTTTCCCTGCCAGCTGAATAGCCTTCTAGACACACATCAAAGAGTATCACAAAAAACAAAAAAAAATCTTCACGTATCAGATGCTCATGACAAAACTATTTTCGTCAACACACTGGATAGAGAGAAATGGATACTCACCATTTCCAAACGGTTATCTGTGCTGGTTCCTCGTCCCCGGGGGCACGGCAGAGGCGGCGGCCGGACTGTCTGTCCTGCAGGTGCGGAGTCCCGGGGCCCAGGCAGGAGGAGGATAGCCAAGTGTTTCTCAAAGTCCCTCGGAACTCAGGCGCTTGTGCACAGGCATCTCCGTCTGCTCTGAAGCCTGTACTATCTGCAGTTCTGAATTGAACTAAATTGCAGCCCATGTGAAAGACAGGGGCAGCGAGTCATGTGGGAGGCACACAGCCACCCTATTGGCCACCGAGACCTAGCCTAGGCATTCTGCCTTCTCCTCCATTGGTGAATAGTTAAAAATGAAAGCATCTGAGTCGTCCTCTCCAGCTTATTTGTCCTTTATGTGTGCAAGAATGACTGTAGGGGTTCACAGTGACAGGACTCGTTCAGGAAGCCAGTGAAGTCATCCTTTGGAGGCTACTGGGAGGGGTCTGGAAGCCCAGCTTTTTCACGATGATTTTTCCCTTTTTATCCCCCTGTCCTGCAGTTCTGTCTGTGATTTGCTTGTTTGCCTGTCAGGAAAATGTGTGAGTGTGTGTGTGTGTGTGTGTGTGTGTGTCTCTGTGTGTGTGTCTGTGTGTGTGTGTGCTTTCCCCGGTTAACTTTGGACATGACAGAAGGTAAATGTTCATCTCATTTCTCTGCTGAACTCAGTTGTGTTTGGAAGCACAAAATCAATTTTTCTTCAATGATGAATTCTCAGAGCTGATTTTGATGTTGAAAGAAGCTTAATTGCAGTTCTCAACAGCCTAAATTGTCCATTAGTGACACCCAGGAATGGAATCAACTTTTTTGAGTGGCTGTTACAGTCTGGAGAAGTTGTGGGGGTGGGGGATTATTAAAAGCTAAGAATATCGAAGAAGCTTCAGCTAAGCAGGGAAGGAACATGATCCTTTTTCCAAAACCATTCCTTCATTTACTTTTTCGGATAATGCAAAATGAGCATCAGTGGGCAGGCAGAAGGTGCTCTTCAGTTATCCCAGCATTATTCAGTTCAGCAGACCCCTGAAACTCTCCCGTGCCTTTGTACAGATTTAAGGGGGAGTTCCCTTGGAGACCATGACATCACACCCTACCTTCCCAGGGTGAGAAGGCGTGCTCTCACGGACTGCACCCCTCTACTCACTTTCCTGGATTCAGGATCCACAGACCTGTGTATATCATGAAGGGGGACGACAGAGCGAGAAATACCCGGGGGCTTTTCCTTGCAAACCTATGAAGAGCCAGTCACTCTTGTTTGACTGCTACAGCAGCTCACAGGGTCAGCTTTATTACTTTCATTTCTCAGAGCCAAGAGCAGACTCAGATGCTTTATAACCATGAGAGTGCTTGATGAGAACCCCTGTTGGAGTGATCCCATGTCAGCTTTGTCAATGAGAGATGACCACTCCTAAATATTAACAGTGGTCCTCCCTTGCAGGCACCTTCCTGTTGTGTGTGCCGGGTAACATGTCAAGCACCTCACATCACCTTGTTCCATCCTTACAATGACCAGTGAGGTGTGATGTGTTCAGTCGCTCAGTCGTGTCTGACTCTTTGCAACCCCATGGACTGTAGTCCGCCAGGCTCCTGTGCTCATGGAATTCTTCATGCAAGAATACTGGAGTGGGTTGCCATGCCCTCCTCCTCCAGGAGATCTTCCCCACCCAGGGATCAAACCTGGGTATTCTGCATTGCAGGCGGCTTCTTTACCACTGAGCCCCCAGGGAAGGCCAGTGAGGTAGCTCTCCTGTTGTCTCGGTATCAGACAAGAGGGGATGAGGATGATGCTGGTTCATAAAGTGGGTGACTGGTGACTGTTCAAGTCAGCTCTCCTCCAGTTTATACACCACATGAATTCTCATCAGGGTGTTGCATACATTTTATTAATTCCCTTTCTGGCGTAGCACATTTGAATATTTCACGTGTATGGAGAATATCCACTGTAGTCATCCAAGTGTGTTCAGTTCAGACCTACATACTGCTGTTAAGTGACTGTACGTTGGTTTTAGTGGAACAGCTGAGGAGGCATAATAGCCTTTGGGCCCGCTCGAAAGGCCTCAAATGTCCTACAACATTTATTGCAGAAGCTCCCACGTTTATTGAAGGAGCAAATTCACCCAGGACATCAGTCTGGGCCTTCATGTCCTACAACTGGTCTAGAGTTTGAAACCCATCAAATTGTAGGATAAGGCAAACCCTGGATCCTTTTCCAGGGTTGCAAGTTCCACTTCAGCCAAGGAAACATTGAGGGCCCTTGTGGAGTTTCCTGAATGTGTCCCCCGCTGCAGCCCAATCACACGAAGTAAAGGAAACTTCCATTCAGTCCACCTGGCCTTGGGGGATCTGTTTGGAGGCTGGATGTCATTACTTAGCATGTTCACCTGTACTCTCGAATATATGGATATATGCCATCACCCAGAGCAACGGACTGCAGGCTAGGTTAATCGTGGGTGAGTAGGTGGAATTAGGGGCTTCCCAGGTGGGCACTGGTGGTAAAGAATCTGCCTGCCAGTGCAGGCGACATCAGAGACATGAGTTCAGTCCCTGGTCAGGAAGATTCCCCCAGAGGAAGGCATGGCAACCCACTCCAGTATCCTTGCCTGGAGAATCTCATGGGCAGAGGAGCCTGGAGGGCTACAGTCCACCGGGTCGCAAGGAGTCGAACACGACTGGAGTGACTGGGCATGCACACACAGGTAGAATTAGAGGCTCATTTTTGTCTTATTTTTGAACTTTCCTTGAGTGGTACTGTTCTCCATGTTGCCACCACCTCCTGCCATCCAGAATTCAGTTCTAAGCCTGCCTTCTCGTATAGAACCTACGTGATCCTCTTTTCACTAAGGAAGTTTCTCCACTTAATTTATTTCAAGGCTGGGCAGTATCTCCCTCTTTTCTGATCCCTCATATTGCTTCTCATAGTTGAGATGAGATAAATATGTGCTGATGTTTTTTGTCTTACAGTGATCAATTTCCAAGCAGTTACCTGATCCGAAACACATCCAGCAAGATAACACTGAGGTGTTAAAAACAACACTTTAAAATAGAGCCTAACGAATGAGACTGACACGGAGAATGAGGAGGGAGATGCTTTTGAGATCACAGAGTCTCCCCAGGACTGCTGGAGATTGCTCATGGGAACGCTGACGACCACTGAGCCGAGGTACCCAGTGGTGGGACACGTTTGCTTCACTCCTCTTGACTACTATCTATCAACGTCTCCCGTCCTTCTCATTCTCTGGGACCAGGCCTCAGGTTCTCGGATTTCGTCTTCATCGCTCGCCCTGCCACCACCGTGGTTTCTCTGAGTGTTCACAGGGCGATATACGGAACCGTCCGCCACCTTGGTTCACTGACCTCAGTTTTTATGACACCCACCTCCACTCCCCCTCCAGTGACCCCTGCTCATCCCGTCAAGGGCAGGACACTCTCGTCTGAAACTGTAAAATGAGCCTGCCTGCTCTGTAACCACCACCTTCAGCCTGGCCAGCCTGATCACTGCTCCTCCCGTTCTGCTGCCTCCGGCTCCTGGGCCTCTTTTTCTCATCTGTTATCCACTTCCACGTTTCATTCCCTTTCCTCTCTTGCTCCTTCCCTGTGAGAGCCCACCCTTGTGACTTTCTACAGCGCGGTCAGTGTCCTCAACTCTCTTGCCCTGTCTCCCTTCGGATGCCCCATTCTGTCCAGCACCATGTTTTGGGGTTATTCCAACTGGCGACCTCCGCTAGACTGAGCTGAGATTCTAAGAGCTGCTAAAGAGAACTGGAAGGTCTGTAAAGGGTGTGAATGTAAATGCATGGTGTCCACACGCCCTGCAAGCCAACGCCTGTTCGTCCACGCAGCCCCTTTCCTCGCAGTGCAGGATGCTGGGCGCCTTCTCTTCCTCTCCAAACACCCGTGCAGCCGCTCACTCTCTCCTGCTTCTGCTTCTTGCTTGTAGCGTGTTTGGACTTTCTCAGAGGCTCTGTTCTCTTGTCAGGAACTCCCCCTGCCATGGCTTAGCGATGACTCTTGCACATGTGATTTCCATCCTTCTAACTACAGCCTGGAGGGACTTCTCTCCTGAGTTGGGGACTGTCAATCTATCACGTCTTTCTCCTGAACCTCCAGCAGATAATACCTCATAGCCAGTACATTCACCGTCTCTCCTGATCTAACTTCCATTGCTCCCCGTCTCTGTGAACAGAACCACCAGCGGCAAAGACAGGAAAGTCGGGCATACTATTTAAATCTTCCTTCCTTTCCCCAGGCTCATACCCAGGTCATTACCATGTCCAGACGCCTCTTGAATCCGTCCACCTTGCTGCGTATCTTTCCTGGTACCTGTGCTTCAATATTTGTGATATTTCAGATCAGACACTCCCTTTGCCTCTCACCTGGTTCATCCATACTCCATCTCCACTCCTGTAAGAATCTTTGCTCAAACCTGCAGAGTTTTTTTCAAACTTTTCTGATATGGACCATTTTTAGAGTCTTTATTGAATTTAAAGACAATTCTGCGTCTTTTTTTCTTTCTTTCTTTCTTTCTTAATAATTTGGCTTATAGATTGCAAAGCGTGTGGTTCTTAGCTCCCTGACCAGGGATTAAACCTGCTCTGCCTACACTGGAAGGCGAAGTCTGAACCACCAGCCCCCCAGGGAGGTCCCCAGACTTGCAGTCTTTGAAAGGGAATGCTTCAGCGGTCTCTCCTGTCCTTAAGGCGAAACCTGAAGTCTTCAGAGGAGCTTGTTTCTTAACCTCCTATTTTATCTAGAAAATAAAAATGCATGCGCATGTTTAATTTTACCTCACAGTTTACAAATGCTGCTATAAATAACACACATTAAAATTAAAGCACATAAAATTTTAAATAAATTTAAAAATTAAATACATAAATTGTACATAATGAATACATACATTTAAAAATTAAAATCATAAATTAAGTTGGTTTCCTAACCCTTTGAAATCTCTGAGTAATACCGATGCATCAGCAAAGCACTTCATGTGTCCACTGTTGGCAAGCACTCCAGGGAACTGACGTCCCAGTTCTAGAATATAAAGACAGAGTGGCTTCAGTACCTTTCCTTTGAGGGAGGCTTGAAAGCCCATTCAGACACGCAGAGGGACTGGGTTTCTTTTCCCCTGGCTTAAAATCTGTTTCTCTTGAAACTCTAGAGGCGTTCTAAGAAGTCTGAAGGATTCTTACAGACTTCCTTCCCTTCCAGGGGGCTGTAAAAGTGAAGGCTTCCTACATTTAAAAGAACTAATTGAAACGATGAGATTGGCCAAGTCACATGGCTTTCTCATTTTCTAGATTCCCCTTCCCCCTGGCATACCCAGGATAAGTGAATATTGTGGGGTTTATCTTCTGGAGAGACCTTAAATGCAGTAGGCTCTCTGCACACCTTGTCCTGCTGTAAATGTCCAAACCACTGTTACTACTCACATCCATTTCTGTAACCTGCTTTATCTGGTCTCTCTGATTCTTCATGTGCACGCATTCCCATTACAAACTGTGCTCCATGGAGCAGCTAGTGTTTAAAACATAGAATATAGCGCGGGCCTCTCCAGGGGTCCACTGATTAGGAGTGTGCCTTGCAATGCCGGGGGCACCAGTTTGATCCCTGGTCTGGAAAGATCCCGCATGCCATGAGCCATAGCTACAGAAGCCCACGGCCTCTGGAGCCCACACTCCGCTCCACACCTAGAGTGGCCACTGAGTGGGAAGGCCGTGCACTGGGAAGGTAGAGAAAGCCTGCCCGGCAGGCGGGTCCCAGGAAGCCACAAGTGAAACAAACAAATCCACGAACTACAAGGAAATGGTTTGGCGGGTCCTCGGAAAATAAATAAATAAAATATACCGTGTCACTTTCTTGCCTAGAATTCTCTGGTTGCATCCCGAGACTTTCCTGCTGACCTCCTGATTCGCTACTGACCTGCAAGACGCATCTTCACCCTACTCCCGTTCCAACCTGACCCTGACCTCACCTGGAATCCACCTGCTCGCCCGGCGCGGCCTCGTGTTGGCCTTCCCGGCCTTTCAAGCTCTCCTCCAGCTGTGGGGCAAGCTGTCCCCTCTGTCTAGGGTGTCCCCCACCTACGTCTGCACAGGCGGCTCCTTCACGTCATCTGTGCTCTTCAAAGGCCACTGCCCACAGAACACTTCCTTCTAGACAGACACTTATCTAAGTTAATGTCTGGTTTTGCTTTCTGTTCATCGAATGTAATACTTTCAGAGTATCTATCATTTTACTACACTCTTCTATTATATCTCCTCTCACCAGCACATAGACGCATGCTTTTCTCCCCATGCTTAGAACATTGTGCTGCGTAAAGCAGGTGCTCATATATTTGCTGAATGAATGAATGAATGAATGCATCAGCGCAGTTCAGTTCAGTCGCTCAGTCGTGTCCGACTCTTTGCGACCCCATGAATCGCAGCACACCAGGCCTCCCTGTCCATCACCAGCTCCCGGAGTTCANTATATCTCCTCTCACCAGCACATAGATGCATGCTTTTCTCCCCATGCTTAGAACATTGTGCTGCGTAAAGCAGGTGCTCATATATTTGCTGAATGAATGAATGAATGAATGAATGAATGCATCAGCGCAGTTCAGTTCAGTCGCTCAGGCGTGTCCGACTCTTTGCGACCCCATGAATCGCAGCACACCAGGCCTCCCTGTCCATCACCAGCTCCCAGAGTTCACTCAGACTCATGTCCATTGAGTCCGTGATGCCATCCAGCCATCTCATCCTCTGTCGTCCCCTTCTCCTCCTGCTCCCAATCCTTCCCAGCATCAGAATCTTTTCCAGTGAGTCAACTCTTCGCATGAGGTGGCCAGAGTACTGGATCTTCAGCTTTAGCATCATTCCTTCCAAAGAAATCCCAGGGCTGATCTCCTTCAGAATGGACTGGTTGGATCTCCTTGCAGTCCAAGGGACTCTCAAGAGTCTTCTCCAACATCACATTTCAAAAGCATAAATAAATATAAATATAATAAACTATAAAAATAGTTTATTTTTATAAATTGAAAGAGGAATCACCTAAGTTTGTCAATAAAATAATCATTAAAGTCATTCCATAGTGAAAACAGTAGAGAAACTCTTGAGTAGCTAAAAGCCAAAGTCACTGTACAGGAGGTGAAGTCGCTCAGTCGTGTCCGACTCTTTGCAACCCCATGGACTGTAACCTACTAGGCGTTTCTGTCCATGGGATTCTCCAGGCAAGAATACTGGAGTGGATTGCCATTTCCTTCTCCAGGGAATCTTCCCAACTCAGGGATCAAACCTGGATCTCCTGCATTGGAGGCAGATGCTCTATTGAATGTCCAGTGAACTATCTAAGATTCTAATGTGTCTGAAATTAGTAGTGATTATGGTTCCAAGTTTGAGCCCCAATGTTCTAAGTATAGTGTAAGATAACCATGAAGTATATTCATTTAGTCAGGAATTTGTTGAGAAAACAAAATTGAATAAAATGCCCAAATGTGACAGTGATAAGCATAAAATAAAGACTAATCAATAAGCCTGTGATTATATGTTCGCTTATTCTTTCAAAGTTGTATGCATGTGATTTTATAATTGTTCAAGGCCGATTATGTAAAGTAACGAAAAGTATATCTATATTTTTGTCACTTAAAGATATTTCTTTGTACATTAAAAATGTCAATTTCTATTTCAACTTACTGAAGAAAAATCTATGAAGGAATGAAAGTTATAGATCGCAGAATTGACTCTTCTAAATTGCATTATTATTAAATAAGTCCAGAATACATGCAGTATTATAAATCCTAAAATGTCTTTAAGAAAACGTGCTCACCTAAAACAACCTCTTCTATTTATACAGCATTCAATACGTCTCAAAGATCTTTCGTACCCACTGTTATATTAGATACTTAGCAATAGCACAGTCAGGAAGGCAGTACAAGTATTGTTCTTCCCTTCACTGCATGTAAGACGCTGAGATCTATAAATTTTTAAGATTTGCTGTTATTGTTGCCCAGTCGCTCAGTCGTGCCGACTCTCTGTGGCCCCAGGGACTGGAGCATGCCAGGCTTCCCTGTCTTTCAGGCTTTGCCCAAATTCTTGTCCATTGAGGCAGTGATGCCGTCCAACTATCTTACTCTCTGTCACTCCCTTCTCCTCTTGCCCTCCATCTTTCCCAGCATCAGGGTCTTTTCCAGTGAGTCGGCTCTTCGCATTAGGAGGCCAAAGCAGCGTCACCTCAGCACCAGTCCTTCCAATGAAAATTCAGGCAAGATTTGTGGTAACTCCTAATGTAATGTAGAGACGGCACAATGTCTCTGCTCGCCAGCACTTACAACCGTAATGACTGTGAAAATGTGAACGTTTTTCTATCTCAGATATGCAAACAAATTGCTGGATGCTGTTCAGACTTCTAACTTGGCCTTAAACTTGTATCCTAAAGGGGAGGGTACTCAGACAGTTCTGTGCTTCACACATTTATATACAAACTGTTTTCATTATAAAATTAGCTCTTGGTATTAATTTTGTTTGTTTGTCATGGGTGGTCTGAATCTTGGGTGGGAAAATTGGGATCAGATGAAAAATGAAAGCTGTCTGAACAGGAAGTGTCTGCAGAATTCTGAATTTACAATGAGCGCACACTGGGCTGTGTGGTCAGCTCTTAAGCACTTGGGCCAAATATACTAAAAGGGTGTCTCTTTTTTAGTTTTTGAACTCTGCAATGGACAAACTTTCTCATTAGCTTAGATTTTTAGCTTTCAGTGACCAAAATGTTTTTGACTTTTCTTGGTTTATTATCCTCTCTTAAGAGGACCATATTTCCTACAAGTATGTAAAAGTTAAACATTCAGACATAAAAGATTTCCCAAATACGCATATGATTCATGTAGGACAAAGTAAAGAAACTCACTATTATGATGTTTCAGTTTTCCTTTGGCTGTGTTACGATCAAGTAGAAAAGAAGAGAGAAACAGACTGATCTGCTGACTTAAATCTCCTAATAGAAAAGAAGAGAGAAACAGACTGATCTGCTGACTTAAATCTTCTAATTTCCAATGTCTTAGCTAATGAAAGACAAGGCACAGCTTCTGTTTTCTCCCAGTTATAGTGAAA